>JAMXBD010003287.1:0-128513 GCA_024138025.1 Combretum micranthum
AGCCTCAAGTATTCTATTCACACAAAAGGAATTGAATATGAGGCAAAGGAGATGGTTGGAGTTGATCAAAGACTATGATCTTGGAATAAATTATTGCCCTGGAAGAGTGAATGCGGTAGCAGACGCTTTGAGTCGGAAGAACCATGGAGAAGTTGCAGCCATGCTCACAACTCAAAAAGAACTTATAAAGGAATTCGAGAGATTGAGCATCGAATTTGTGGGCAAAGTGCGGAAATAGAAATTTCCCATTTGGTAATGGAGCCAACCCTGATAGATAGAATCAAAGAATCTCAACGATATGATGAAGTCATACAAAAGTTGAAAAGTGAGATACAGGGAGGAAGGTATGACGATTTTGAGATAGATGAGGAGGATGTAGTAAGAATGAAGGGAAGATTATGTGTACCAAATGATGAGGAGATGAAAAAGGAAATAATGGATGAGGCGCATAACTCAGGATATACCATGCACCCCGGTGGTACCAAGATGTACCAAGACCTTAAAAGTCGCTTTTGGTGGAATGGTATGAAAAAGGACGTAGCTGAATTCGTAATGAAGTGTCCCATATGTCAACAAGTAAAGATTGAACACCAAAGGCCAGGAGGACTTTTGAAACCATTGGCCATACCAGAATGGAAATGGGACCAAATTACCATGGATTTCGTATGTGGATTGCCCCGAACATCAGCCGGATATGATGCCATATGGGTAATTGTGGATCGACTTACCAAGTCAGCACACTTCATCCCCATCAACATGACCTACTCGATGGAAAAGTTGGCCCGGCTATATGTAAGGGAGATTGTGAGACTGCATGGAGTTCCAGCAGGGATTGTATCGGATCGATCCTCGATTCGTGTCAAAATTCTGGACGAGCCTTCAGAAGTGTATGGGGACCAAGTTACATTTCAGTACAGCTTATCATCCACAAACTGATGGACAATCAGAGCGAACTATCCAGACCTTGGAAGACATGTTAAGAGCTTGTGTTATGGAATTCAAAGGAAGCTGGGAAGTACACCTACCTTTGGTAGAGTTTGCTTACAACAACAGCTATCATTCAACAATTAAGATGCCACCATACGAAGCTTTAATGGAAGAAGGTGTAGATCGCCTCTATTTTGGGATGATGTGAAAAATTAACAATTGGACCAGATCTCATCCAAGACGCCTCAGATAAAGTCAGGATTATTCAGCAAAGGATGAAAGAGGCCCAAGATAGACAGAAAAGTTGGGCAGATAAAAAACGACGGATCCTTGAGTTTAACGTTGGTGATCATGTGTATCTGAAAGTGAATCCGATAAAGAGTATTCATCGTGTACGGGCTCGAGGAAAGCTAAGCCCAAGGTATATCGGACCTTTCGAAATCCTCGAACGGGTAGGAGATTTGGCTTATCGCTTGGCATTACCACCAAACCTGTCGGGAGTACATAATGTCTTCCATGTCTCAGTGCTAAGAAAGCATATCCCCCGACCCTGATCGGATTGTGGAGCTTGAACCAGTCAGGCTGAAAGAGAACTTGACTTATGAGGAGCACCCAGTTCAAATTCTGGATCAAAAGGTTCAAAAGCTGAGAAAAAGGAAATCCGATATGTCAAGGTGTTATGGAGGAATCATTCGCGAGAAGAGGCTACTTGGGAAGCCGAGGATGAGATCCGAAAGAAATATCCAAATCTCTTTGAAGAATCAGGTACGAATTTCAAGTTGCAAATTTCAAGTTTTGAGGACAAAACTTTCTTTAAGGGGGGTAGGTTGTAAATCCCCGAAATTTTTGGATCCGAATTATAGTTTAAACCCTAATCGGAAGTCAACCGGATTTCCAGAGTCAACCAAACCCTAGTTTACCGTAACCGCTTAAGTCCGGCATTGCCGTTTTCTCAAGCCCTAGAAAACGAAGTTGGAAAAATTAGTTATAATAGTTCGTAATAGCTATAGGTTTTATAAAAATATCAGTTTTTCAAAATTCGAGTGTCCTTTGAACCCGATCGGACATAGTTCTTGAAAAACGTGTCCGGAAGCCCGGAATAGGAAAAATATTCCGAATATACCGTTAGACTCGTAAAAATATGATTTCCAAAAATATCAATTTCGTAATTTTTCGGTAGCTAAAATATCAGATATCGCTTTTATACGCGTATTTTCTTACTACCGGTATTTAATTGTCATGTCTACTTTTACATTACACTATTTTCTACTATTCTACACTATTCATCTATCTCTACTTTTTCTTATAACCTATTCTTACAACCCATACACCTATTTCTTACACATTTTCATTTCCAATACAACTTCACATCTTTCATTTCTTACTTTTAATTAACAAAATAACAAAAATAATTAATTTTCCCTCCTCCCCATGCATGAATTGGCGCCGGCCCCCTCTCTCTATCCCTCTATATTTTTTTATTTTCAAATATTTAATTAACACAATTTATCTCCCACATTTTCCTATAAATACCCCCTCATACCTTCACTTCTTTCACACCACTTCTTCTCTAAAGTTACTATACTAAAATCTCTCTCAAATTCTTTCAAGAGTTCTTTCCAAGAAGTCTTCTATGAGGAGCTCTCTTCTTTGTCTTTAGGTAATATGCCTCAAGAAATCCACATGTTCATCTACTTAGTATGAACTTAGTGTGTGTTTTCTAAAACCATAAAGGTTAAGAAAGCAACAATAGGTTCCATACTTTGTTTTTGTTCATAACATCAATTCCTTTATATTCCTTTATGTTTCTCTATATTTCCTTTATGTTTTTACTATCTAATATATCTATATAGCTATTTAGAGCATATAAGCTCATTGTCTTGCAATTTATTTATCTTTCATGCAATTTATTTACTTCATTGCAATTTAATTAATTTCAAGTTGATTTTTAAGACTAGTCATTCTAGTCTTAGACTTGTCCTCATCAAGTCAAAACAATTCTTTTTCTTTTCTTTTAAGGACTAGTCTCTTCTTAGTCCCGAGGTACCTTGATGAAGCTAAGGTCCCAATACTTGATTTACTTTATTACTTAAGCTTTCAAGTTATTATATTCCTTTATATTTCTATAGTTTATAATTCATATTCATGCATGAACATAATGTTTTTGTCTCAACAAAAATAGATGAGGAAGTGTCTTTCTAAAACTAAAGGTTCTTGTTAAATAAAAATAGGAAATATATTTCCTAAAAAAACTCATAAACATACTTGGAAATGATTTTTCTTACATAAACAAAAGGTTTTATGAAAACTTATCTTTTATCAAGAAGTAGAAATTCTTTTGGAATCATTACAAGAAATAAAAATGTCATTTTGCTACTTTTGAAATCCAAGTTTAGAAACTAAAACCACACTTTAGGAAATTAAAGTAATTACAGGAGATTTCATTTAGAAATAGAATATTCATCTTAATAACTAAAAGATCTTTCAAAAGTAAAATAAATATTCAATAGAATCTCAAGTTCAAAGTCTTTTAAAACCTTACTTTTTATAAGTTGAGACAACTTCATTTACTTCATACATTTGTTATGAGTCATTACAAATATACATATACCTTTCAAAAGTTTACAAAATAATTGAAATATTCATCTCTTCAAATGAACTTTGTTTACAAGAAGGAAAACAAGTTTTTGCAAAATTCGTGGCAAATCTGGTCGCTACCTTTTCGGAACCCAAACGACTTAGTTTGATGGAAATAAGAGTAGAAATGCATAGATCTTTTCGAGTAGGTAGAAAATGATATATTATACGCGAAATTCCGAGTTAAAATGAGCAAGTTATGGCCATTTTAAGTTGGAATTTCCCCTTATACGATTTTACTACGATTTTAAGAAAAGATTAGAATCTTTAAGGATAAGAATTTCATGAAATACTCATTTTGGGTATTCTTCTTGATTAGATAATCACGAGGAAGATTGTTCGTATCCCGAGGATTACTACGATTAAGTGGAAATTCCGAACGACTCATCCAATTCAAGAACGGTGTCATCATGGCCGAGTGAGTTACTTCCCGTCAATTTTCTCATACTCTCGATTGTGCTTGTAAAATTAGTTGCACTAGAATTTAGGCAAAATCAAAAGGAAGTGTATGATAATATGTTGAAAGAATACTAAGTATATCGAAACTCGATTTGTTTATAATAAAGTTGTATGTGCATTAATATCTTGAAGTGTTTGAAATTGGTTGATCACTTAAAAGAAGTTAAATGTAACTACTAGACTTTAATTAAAGAAATTATTCATGCACTTCATATGTTGAGTCACATTGCATTCACTACTATACAATTGGTGGGACAAGTGTATAATAGTGGTGGTAGACATAATCGGTATATCATGTAAGTAGCGAGTAGGAGCCGGTAAAAACTACAAGATTGGTGGCTAGTAGGAGCCTGTAATAACTACATGTTTTGATGGCGTATAGGAGCCGGTAAGATCTATAAAAGTATTTTTAAAAAGTTGTGTCTGTAATTGGCCTGAATACCCAACCCCGAATGAAGGGCGTAATTCATTCAACATATGATTCCCGGAAAGTCATATGTCTTATATGCTCACGTGATTGTTGCATGCCATATGTTTGAATAATAAACTTGGTTGAAAATTTCCTTGAGTATGAATTTTGGGATTTACTCACTAAGGCCATAAGCTTACACCCCTATAGATATTTGTATTCTCAGGAACACCTATTTTTGAGCCCGAGGTCTTCTCGTATCAGTGTACGTTTTATATTGAAGCTTTTGGAGGAAATCTACTCGAAGGCTTAGATTAGAATTCCTTTGAAATCTTTGATGTAGTATTTTGGATGTTTTGAAATTTATCACGATCCATGGGATTAGCGGGGATATGCCCCTAAGAAATTATGTAACAGACCTTTGGTTATTGATATGATATACTTTATTTCCTGGATTCTTGTATGTTTATCTTTACTTGCTTAAACTATGCTTCCCAAAAGCGTCTCCTATTACCGTGTTAGACGCCTTACATATAATACTAAGGCTTTCGCATGACTAAGGTAGCCATTCTTAAGCCTTGATATTATATGTGGCGGACTGTCACGTTTAGGGTACCCTTCGGGGCGTGACATTCCTACTATGGCATTATCAAAAGAGGGGTGTCAACTCCCAAACAATTCATTCATAAGAGGCTTGGCCCACTTTTAGAGTTAATACACTTCTCAAACAAACCACCTTGTTGATGGCACTAACAACATTATACGCACGAGTTGAACAGTCCCATTAGGATCTCAACTTTCGGACTATGACATGTGTGCGCGCACACACACACATTTTGTGTGTGTATATACACACATATAAGTTTTATATCAAGGGAAAAAACCACTCGCATAAGACCAATAAATTTCCAAACCTAAGCCAACCATGCACCCTTATCAACTAAACATAATATGCTGATGTGAATATTGAAGTGCGTTTTTTATCTGACTGAGTTTTAATCTGTCAATATCATATTATTGCTTCCTATGATCTAGTTTAAAGCAAGGCAAGTGCACCTATCTATTGTAGTATAGTAATCAATTATAGGGTCGTATTCCTTAGAGTTGTCAGCAAGCACTACTACTCACCCTTTTAATTATTATCTAGCAATTGATTATTTGGATCTTAATGAATTTAACCTATACTTAACAGTTAATTTAAACTAATTATAGAGTTTCACCAAATTACTTTATAGAACAAAACTTTAACACAACCATAAACAAGATACACAATAGGGGTTACTTCATCATATTAACATGATTTAAAGTTGATTCATCCTTTTAATTACTTTTCTGCAGAATTCTCAACTCATGGTCATTATTCTCATAATAAACCAATTCTAATCCTAATTGTATCCACTAGAATCTCTTCTAAGCGAATAGATAACTTAGAATTGCAATAAAAACTTATATTATCCTTGAATTAAGATAACATCTCTATTAACAGGAGTAATCTGTTCTAGTAACTTAGATCTACTCAATGGATTTGTTTGTCAACACTACCCATCAATATCTGATGTACGGATATGTCGTGCACTACATTTCCATAACTTTTATGAAGTTCTATTACTTAGAAATTCGTGATTAAATGGACCACTGACAATTAAATGCTCGATTCATGCTAATATGACTTTATTACCCCTAAATCTACTCACTCATGATACAAATATGATAACCAACATTGATTACAGACATAAAGAAGAACAAAAACATCAAAATCAAGTAAAAAAAAGAAAAAAGAAAACCCCTTTTAATTACTACAAAACCAAACGTTGTTACAAGACACGAACACTTGATTCCAGTTCTCTCTCGAGTTTCTTCCAGAATTGTACATAGTTACAACGCTACTCCAACTTGAACAGGTACCAAACTCACTCTCTATACATGAACAAGTGTAGTTATATTAGGAAAAATCTAAAAAAATGAATGTTTCTCTTTATGAGTGTCTTGTTCTCCTCTTTTAACTCCTTGGATCCTCTTTTTCAAACAGTACAACACTTGGGGGAGAATTGTGTCTTTTGTCTGAACTGATACAACACTTAAATGAAAAGATACCAAAAGTGTCAAATAGTAGACAATATATCACAGGCGACCAAAGGGGAGTGATGTAAACCGTGAACGAATTTCCTCAAGTAACTAGATAGATCACGGGTGACCAAGAGACCGTGATCCTTGCTGCTTCCCAATTTTCTTCAATCTCACGGGCGAGCATGGGGGTTGAATCCTTATTATGTTCATATTTTTGCTTCCTTACTTCGAATCACAGGCGACCAGGGCCCCATGATTTCGTCTTATCTCCATTTTTCTTCTTTCACAGGTGACCAAAGGCCTGTGATCCTTGCTGTAGCCAATGTTTTGCTCCTATCTCGCCCGTGATTGTATCCAAGTTGCTCCAATTTGCTCTAGAATGTGTTGTTAGGATTAAAAGTTAGCTGAATTGAAAATATTACTGATTTAAGTATCAATTCTTAAATAAAAATGTGATTCGAGTCCTAAATTATACTTAAATAGCCATTAATAATCATAGATAACTTATGTCTATCAAATATGCACATACCGTATAACGATTGATCTTATCTTAAACAAAGAAAAAAAGTAAAAAGTAAAAGGAAACTATGTGTAGTTGGTGGATTTAATTTAAGAAAATTATAAAATTAGAACCATAAGATGAATAACATGGGGTAACTTAATACAAAGAAGATTAGATAATGAATTAGCTTTAGTGTTACATCAAAAGTGAGAGACGAGAATTATTGAAGGTTCTTGAGTTTTCCCATATTGAAAATGCCAAGAATATAGACACCATGGCCTTGTCATGATCCCATATTTTCAATGAAACTCTTATGGATCCTTGCAAGCAAACTTTTGCATATGAGTAGAAATAAAAAATCAATCATGTCAAGAAAGAAACAAGTATAGTCATGACTCATAAATTGCTTAATTACCGTTAGAATCTTAACCATAAGCTCTTCATCGCCAACTCTCAAAGTTAAATTTCCATCACCCACAGCTATGATTGCCCTATATTGGCTAAAATTTGCCTCCCCCGAATGAGATGCATACCATTATCTTAATCCATATACAAATAATAAAGTCCATAAAAAATATGAAATTTTCTACCTTAACCAACACATCTTCAAAAATTTTCCTAACAAATTTCACTAACCTATTTGCCAATTACAAGCTTATTCATGTTGGCTTTGGATCTCTTAACCCCAATCTTTTAAATAGCTTGTATGACATCAAATTTATGTTTACCCTTAAATTCCCTAAAGCTCTTTTAATAGATACCTCAACAATTAAGTAGGAAATGGTAAAACTTCTTGGATCCTTAAGCTTTTTAGGTGTCCTATTATGAAGGTCACTTAACACTCCTTTCCTAGTATAACAGTTGATATCTCCTCCATTTTCTTCTTATTAAATAATACGTCCTTGGCATACTTAAGCATTTAAGGCAGTGCTTCAACAAATGACAAATCAATGTAGTTGCTTCCAAAATTTGTAGTAGTATTTGTCACTACGGTCATTCTTAAGATGAGCCAAATAAAAAATTGGTGGCTTATACTCCTTCACATTTTGGGACTACTCCTCTTCCATCACCTTGTTTATCTCATGTTCTCTCATTTTGGAAAATTTCTCTATGTCATTCTCCCTCTCCTTTAGGTTTGATTTCAACTCCTAACCACTTATGGGGGTCATTGCTTTCACACACTCCTTTGGATTTTTTTTTAGGATTCCCTAACAATCGTTCCAACATTCCTTTTGATGATAACTTAGAAATCTACTAGATTTGGTTCTCAAGTTGTACATAGAAGCCTCAAGATTTCTCAAAGTTGTCTTTATGCTCTAGTGACGAGTTTTTGAAGTCTAAATAAATTGTGTCATAAGCTCTTCCAAACTGGGCTTCTTCTCTTGAGGTAGGGGTCTTTGAAATCTAAATGACTGAGAATTACTTATCTGAGCATTCTGGTTACTCTAAAAGAAATTTGGTTGATTTCTCTAGTCTTAATTGTAGGTATTGCTATAAGGATGATGTTGCTATAAGGATTATTTTGAGGTTAAATGGGATTTCATAAATAATCTAACTATTCCATATGAACTGACTCTATATAACCACAAAAATTGGCATCTGGCTTTGTAAACTATTGGTGTTGGGACATTGTCCACCCATTAATCTTCTTAGTTAGGGTATCAACTTTTGAGGATAATGTGGTAACCATGTCCGCATCATACACTCTAGATACTTTTCATTTTGTCTTAGGAAGATCATAATGAGGGCACTTCTTAATATGTTCCTTGTATCTTTCCTATGTATTAAATGTCTTAATCTATCTAAGCATAGGAAGAGAATTCAAGTATTGTTTAGCTTATCCCCTCAAAGAGAAAGGGAACCATCACAGCTTGATAGCGTCGTCGCTTGCTCCATGATCTTGAATGTAGCATAGATTTTTGGAAAACTTTGAATGTGAGCATTAGGATCTTTATTTTGTAGCCCTACACACATTATTGCACCATTTGGATGACACTAGGCTTTATTTTAAAATTATTTGCATTGATGGATACCTTAGTGATACTAGAAATAACTCTAGTAAATGTTAGCTTAACATTGTCTAACATAGTCTTTAGAATCTCATTATTATCATTATTATCATTATTATGATTGGTGCCATTGCTACAGCCATTGTCAGCCATGATGTCATCTTTTCCTTCCTTAATTTTTATAGGTGAAGTTGCAAGCATTTGCTTTGTGATCCCACTTAAATTTATAAGTGTAGTTTATTCTATTTTCAAGTCAAAGTCCAAAAGTCTTGAAAATCGTTTCCTTGCCAATCACTACAAAAAGCAAACCATAGAACTAGATAGAGTTCAACACAATTGAGAGGAAGGAAAGTAAAACAAGAGGAAAATTATTATATTAATAAGTGTTGAGCTTTCCTAATATTGTTGGTCCTTGATAATGGTGCAAAAAGGTTGATGATCATTTTTTAACAAGTTAAAAACCTACTTTCAATTCTATCTTATGATCACTTTTAGGCAAGTATACCCATTAAACTTATAGTATAACAATTAAGTATTGTATCATCCTATGATCATCTCATGTACTATTAATCACTCTATCTCTATTATCTAATCATCCAATTCGAGTTAACTACTCTGGTATTAAGTTGAGATCAAAATATAATTATTCAACTCAATTGTAAGACTAGCTAAACTTCACATCCCCAATAAGCCTTTCGTGTAGCCTCTTAATTCCTTGAGTGATCGTATTAATCTTCTTCAACCATGGAATTCCTTAAATTAATATCTTTCTCAATATTACAAATGTCTATTCTAAAATAATTAATTGAAGCCTCTTTCTAATTGATAGAAGCCTATAATCTTATTTAAAATAATGAATTCACTTGTAGATTTAACCTAATATATTGTTAGGATCTGGAGTATGCCTTCAATGGGGAGAAATCCAATAGGCTTTATGAAGGATTACACAAATGGGCTTTTAACACCATCTATAACCCAAAACTTTAAGGCAATGGTTTAATGAGTCTTTTCTTCTTATAAACTCTTCACATAAGACCCATATTTTTCATGTGGAATGCTTACACTTGTACACTAACAATCTCCCCCTCAAGTGTGAGTCTCCACAATGGGGTAAGCTATACTTCACGTCAAGAGCTTATCAAATCGACTCCACTAAACTCGCTTTGTGAGTGGCCTACTCACCATGGGTTTCAGAAATGAGTCACACCATAAATCTCTTCTTTCCACATGGAGGGCTAACCATGGGAGTTTCCTAGTCGAACCAGGCTATGACACCTATTGTTAGGATTAGGACTATACCTTCAATAGGGAGAAATCCAATGGGCATTGTGAAGGATTACACAAATGGGCTTTTGATACCATCTATAACTCAAAACCTAAAGGCAATGGTTAATGGGTCTTTTCTTTTTATAAACTCTTCACATAAGACTCATATTTCTCATGTGAGATTCTTACACTTGTACCATAACAATATATTGTTGGGGTTATAGATCCAACTTATATGGGTCTATAACCAATGAGATCCAAATATATATGTTGTATATATTTAGAAGACTTTAAAATCAAGGATATCCTAAGTATAGGGCATATACTTGGAAGGGGACTTGGAATAAGGAGATTTTTGCAAAACAAAGAAGATGAAATTGTTGAACACATGCAATTGGAGTTAAAGGTTGCCAGCCTACATTAAATGTATAAGCCAGTGTTGATTTTACAAAATTTTTTTCTGAGAGCAGCAGACAGGCAATGCCGTGTGAATGCCGCCAGCCTCAGAGTCTACGCCACTAGCATAGGCTGGTATACCGCTAGCATTAGACCTACATAGGAACGTTGAAGTTCAACACCTGTGGTGAACGCCACCAACTTTGAATTATCTCATGCTAGTGTATGTTGCAGTGTGTTTCCCTTTGTTGTTTGATATAAATAGTTCTTATTTATCCTAAGGTTTGTAAAGGAATGAGTGTGTGCCTCTTCTTAAGCCTAGAAGGAGTATTCTAGAGAGAGATAGAGAGAAAAGAGAGGAAATCCTAGAGAGGTAAAAACTCTAGAGGAAGAAAACTTGTTCCTGTTTTGTAATCCACTATTTGTGGTGAAGTTTTGTGAGATCCACAAGTTTGGTGAAGAAACAGAAATCCACCGTCATGGTGATGAAATAGTGATCCATCGTTTGTGATGATGATTGAGTGATCCATTAGACAGATCTAGTGAAGAAAACTTATAATCTCATTATTTTAATAGATTTAGAGCACTGCTGGTCCCGTGGATTTCTCGCATTGGGTTTTCCATGTTATATCCTAGTTTTTTTATATATAAGCAATTGTTTATTTACTTATTATCACATTGACAATAGGAGATTTAACCTCTAATCACATGTTGATTAATTGTTTGATCAATCAGTTTTGTTGTTGTCGTGATTAGGGTTAGGCTTTCTCTAACATATATTATATTTATGTCACTCTATCTCTCTATAATTGCATGTAAATCCCACCAATTATGCAGATCTATTTATAAAAGTGATTTTTCAATCAACTAACATAAAATTAATTCAAGAATCAATACTTTAAAAATATCAATTCAAGAAAACAATAAAGTACTCATAAGTAGATTCAAGGAAAAGTAATAATCATTGAATAAAGAAAATTAAGGTTCATTTTATTCCAAATCAAAGAATTACTCCTTGTTTTGATATGTTTTAGTACTTTTTGCGATAATTTTTCTTGTATTAAATCCATTTTTAGTGATTGTATAGTTGTTTTATAGGTTTTTTACATATACTATCATGTGGTTCCATTATTTTGGCATTTGAGGATATTTAAGGCACAAAGTGTCTTTGATTAGATTCGACCATGTTATTCCTTAAGACTAATATTTCACACTTGATGGTCTTAGTTATCACGTTTTCAAGCCTAGATAAATATGTTTTGTAAGTAAAAGCCTTGTTTCCAATCTTTTTCTCTATAATTACTCTTTAAACCTTCTTTTAGGTTTTAAAACACCATTTTGCATGTAAATCTATTCCTATACTTTTCCTAATGCTTGTATTAATTTTATAAAGTGAAACTTCCAGATTTCTCTTATATTTCATCTTCAAGTATCACATAAGTATAGAAATGACACTAAGTTTCCATTTTTATTATTTTGATTTTTATGACTACACTAATGATGCTCCATTTGGGCCTTCAGTCACACTTTGTATTTGTAATCTTAGGTGGCTCATCTCTTATTCATGTTTTTTTGATTAGATATTATTAGACAATTCGTATGAAAATATGAATAATTTTGAACCTTATTTTAAGTTTAGTTTATAGATTTATTTTAAATAATTTAGTTAGTAGAATTGTGCGAACTATAGAATATAATTAGATAGTTTAACATAATTGAACTCATAAATGAATTAAATTGAAAATAGAGATTTTAATAACCATAAATACATAATTCGATCTATTAAGCTACTTTAATTACCTATTTTAATAAATTTGAAATTTTCAATACTTTTCAACTATTAACGTGAACTCGATTCATCAAGTTTGGTCGCTTAAACCACTAAAATCCAATTTAGCCATTTAAACCTAAAATTCCAACGTCTTAATTCCTAGAAATTTAAAACTAAATATTTTATTTCTAAAGTCAACTCCTAGAACATTTAAATTCCTACATTCAAGTGAAATATTAATTTTCCATAAACCAAAATTCCTCAGTTAAGTTTCTTGATCAATTTGGCAAGAATTCTATTTCCAATTCTTTTTATTCTATTATAATTTCTCAAGCCCATAAACAATAACCCAAGCCCAATTTACCTATGACCCAAGCTCATAAACCCATGTACCATTATATTATTATGCATACACACACATTTAATTAAACCTAGAGTCTAGAGAATTCTGAGAGTATGAGATGATCAAAGTGCCCCTAAACCCTAGTGAGTTCTACAAATTCTAAGCACAATATAAAAACCATCTTATGAAGAAACCCTAACCCATTCTCCATCCCATTTTCAACCCTCTCTCTCTCTCCAATTCACTCTCAAAAACCCTTTCAAAAACACTTCAAAAATATACAACAAAATCCTCTCCAACATCAGTATACATAAGATAAAGTACTACCTAAGTTTATATTTCTTAATATCCTCTTTTATTTCCAATGATCCAACCTCCATTTCAATTAATTCCTAGGTGAAAATAAAGACTAGAAACAAGGTTTAAACTAGGAAAATAAGCTTGAAAAAGCTTCATCAACTGTTGAGTGGTATAATTAATAGTAGAGAAGATTATTTTGTTGATTTTGCTAATTCAAGTAAGTAATTTTAATTAATTTGTTTGATTATGTTAATAACATTTAAGTTCATGTAAATTACTAAATTTTAACATAGATTTAAGTATTGATCAATAAATGTATGTATAAGCATGAAAACCGAAATATAGACATCGGCACGATTCGGGTCGGTTCCGGACCCGAACCGGAACCACCGGTTCACGGTTCCACATTTCGTGGAACTGGAACCGGAACCGGAACTGCCAAATCCGGGGGGGTTCACAGTTCCAAGGAACCGCCGGTTCTGGCAGTTCCGGTTCCGGTTTCACGTGAACCGGTTTTTTTGGGAAAAATGAAGTAAACAAACCTAACCCTCCCCCCCTCTTCTTATATAATAGATTCAAATCTAATGACTATAATATTTATTAAATCTTAAACTAAAAGGCAAAAAAAAAAACCATAATCTTTATAATATTTTAATTATATGCATATATATATGTCTTTTTTTTTTTAACGTCTTAATGGATAGTAGGTGAGATGATGATTTTTTTTTTTTCTGAAATATTTCTTTCTCATATATCTATTACTATTATTAAACCAAAATTTGATATAAAAAAATTAAAATACATAATATGGTAATTATTTATCTTTTTCTTTTAATATTTATAACGGTTATCTTACACCCCCTCTTCTCCTTTTTTTTACTCCTCTATCTCTCTCCTATCTTTTCCGTAGTAACTCCTTCTATTTTTAGGATAAATTGTAGTGTTTTCTCCAATTTTTTTTTATTATTTTGGCACACATTGCGTGATGCGTCTGCTAGTATTATAAAAATAATATGGTTGACACTTGACATGTGCGATAAATTGACATAGGATAATCATTCCATCATCATCATTTTAGTTTTTTTTTTTTTTTATAATTATACCCATTACTTCCACCCAAATCATTCTTTTAATCTTCTTACTTTTTTTTTTTAAATTCAAATATTTGGCGGGTTGGAACCGCCGGTTCCGGGTCTGGAATAGCTATTCCGAACTCGGTTGGAACCGCCAGTTCCGCCACGTCTAACCGCTTAGACCCGCCAGTTCCGACGGGTCCTTGGATGGTTTGGAACCGTCACCGACGGGGCGGTTCCAGGGTCAGAAACTGTCGCTGACGGTTTGGGGCGGTTCACGGTTCGGAACCGCCCCGTGATGATGTCTATCGAAATATATCGTATAAGTATATATGTTAGAAATTTAGTATTTGAAATAATTGCATGTTTATATATATGTATGTGTGAATATATGTGTGTTATATGTTGAATTAATGTGTTTTAGTGAGATCAAATTTTCAACTAAATATAGTATGTAACAAATATAAAATTTGTTATAAGCATAGATACATGTATGTTTTGATATATGCTGAATTTAAGGAAATTTGTGTTGATAATGATGATTTGAGCTATGATTTGTGATTTTAATTTTTAAAATATAAATCTAAGTATAAACTAGATAGATGATTAAAATAGGTTGGAAATTGAATAAGATGAAGGAATTTTGAAAAATCACAAAACAGAGCTAAAACAACTTCTAACGCCGTCTAGAGGTATCAATGTCAAAGGTTGAACTAGCTACTAAACGACTACTGTTGATTGTGAAACCTTGTCAGAATAGTAGATCTATGTATCTACTTTTCAAATATATGGTAAACCGGCCAAGAACTAGTCATCTTGATGGTCAAATCCGATTGAACCGATTGGCTGTCGTAGTAAATCCCCTGAAGCTAGATAGTTTTGTGTTAATTAAAATTAAAACCATAATTAACCAATTATTCTAGGCTAAATTAACTTGTAAGCATGCAAATTTATGCATTAGGTAGTTTACATAAAACTTTAAGCTTAATAACCGATGTTTTATGGTAGTTAACTGACTGATTAAAGTTAAAGTACACATTAGTTTTATATAGGAAATAAAATATTATAATTTAAATTAAATTAAATCTAATCAAATAAATATAAATAAAGTGTTTTCATATTAAAATATGAATTTTAAGATGAATAATTAATTATTATAATTATAGGAATTCATCTGATAAAATAGGTATTAATATGACATTATAAGATAGTATAAACATAATAGGAAACTAGTTTAGATTCCTCAGCACATTTAGAGGTAAAAATAGATTATAAATAATATAGATAGAATAAATATATTTTAAATGAGTTTTTTTACTTAATAAAAGTTTATTAGCTTTAACATAGGATATGTTATTAAAAATATTATTTCAAGAACCTAATTGCCATAAAATGAGTTTTATAAACTAAGTTGAGTATAAAATAAACCTAATTGATTAACTCTTTCGAACTTGGCTAGATAAAGTTGATATAGATTTATTAACTCATATTGGCTTAGTAAATTCTTTAGAGATCAACAATTTATATTTAGCTATTAACCTAGCTAGTGAACTCTTATAAGCCCATATTAACTTATAATTGGCTTAGATATAATACTGATAGACCATGGATAATAAGGGGAGTATGCTGTTTCAAATATATGTTTGCTAGAAAAATGAATATTTAATATGAGTTTGATATAAGTTGATAATTGAATTGAATGCTTATATGAATTAATTTGTTGAATAGATATTGTTAGGAGTGCCCCATGCTTTATCTTCTAGTTTATCTTCAATTTGTTCGAAGTACATATTTTATACCAGGTACGTAGTGACTTGTGTATTGCATGCTAGGATGAGCTTCCTAAATGAATTAATACTTAAAGATGGCTTTGATAATTGCTTGTTGCTTATGCGTGGTTGTCTAACCCTGTCCGTAACAACCTTGTTAGTGGTGCCGACACAGTAGTGAGGCACTTAACTCAACCCCCATTATTGATATTGGAGAAATGATGGTTATTAGTGCTCGACGGGTAGCTGAAAGGGGGGACGGTATCAAGGTAACATTTATTCATATTAGAGGGAAGTTGTATTAAATAGTTTAATATATGAGATTTTACTCCGCTAAATCACAATGGACTAAAATGAATAAAGATGAGTAATTGCTTTTACCCCTATACAAGGCTATTTACTAGACGTCCCTATAGGAGATATAAATATTCGGGTTGCCTATATCAATCCCGGAATAGTTGCTATTGCTTAAGACCCTTAGGTTCCCAGAGTGTTGCCAAAGTGTGAGTACTCCGCTGTTGTTCGTTATGTTTTAATTTAAAGATATAAACCATTGATTGTTGCGTTATATAGAATAAACATGTGTGCCCATCTCATGTACTCGTATTGCTATCATACTAGGCTTTAGCTCATTCATTTCTCTTTCAAGTATTGACGATTTTAATGATGATACTTATGACTACTTAGGGTATGACATGGATCTCGAGAAGATACTTTATGAGTGGAGCAACTAGGATTGTTGGACTTATTTTGTCTTATCTAATATTTGATCATAAACTTATATTTTAACGAAGGCATATCCCTTTGCCCATGGCTTGTATTGCTCGGTACAATTTATTTAGAAAAACCTGATGATATAGAACTTATTTATATATATTGGTCTACTATCTGAAGTAGCCTATTTGAAAAATGTTTTGTGAAATTTATTTTCTACTATAAATCCAGTTGTTTCTAGAATCTAATTCAATGATTTCAGAATCTAAAATTTGTTTAGCAACGATCACGATAAACTGTATATTAGGTTAGCCTTAACATATAATGCATAAGTATTATATGTGGCAGCTAACACTCCTTGATTCTAATTCGAGACGTGGCAATTTTCCTATATCTTTGCCCTACATATATAAATATCTATCTCACTCATTTGTTGTTTTTATTTCACACTTCATTTGTACTTACTCATTTCAATGGGAATTAACCATTTAATGGTCTAATATTCATTAGTTATTCTATTTCCTATTCCATGGTCTAGCTTGGCACAGACACATGCTTATTTTATATCTGATTTTATAATGACTAAACACACTAGAATTACTATTTACTAAATTGAAAGGTATCAATTTCTTGTCTTACTCTCCTCTCTATTGTCTCAAAACTGTATGTATATATCTATATAATTTAAGCTAGAACTATTTTATTCGTCGCATATTTTTAATATATAGTTTTATATGGTAATTTATCAATCTTTCTATTATTATTATTATTATTATTATTATTATTATTATTTTTATTCATTTTTACTTAAATAAACACATTTATCAGTCCAATTATCCATCCATTTTTCATTTAAATCTTATTTACACTTCCATTTGTTGCACATTTTTGTCATATTATTTTACAAGGTAATTTATTAATCTTTGTAATATTATAATTTGTTCCATTTTATTTAAGAAAACATATTCGTCACTCCAATTATTTATTTTAATTCAAATCATAATACAAACTTTGTTTCTTTGAATTAATTTTTGTTATTCCTATCTTTAAATGTTTTATTTGAATTGTTCCATCTAAGTTCCTGATGGTAACTTTATTAATCCCTCACATATCTTTATCTATTCATTCTAACTTGGTCTCTTTTCTCCCTTCTAGTTTTCGATACTATCATTCTTTATTCTATTATATTTAAACTTTTATTGTGGTGTTTTAATCGTCCACATAAAATATTGTCTCATTTAGAAAAATAGATGTTGCATTTGACTTCTTTTAGGATTAAAGTTCTATTTTGTTATCAATTAAAATCATATTACAAAACTCTTTTTTTTTTAGCATTTTTTATTATTCTCATCAATTGTTTTATCTAATCTTTTCATCTAAATCTAAATTTATATTTATGTTATTTATATTTCTACTTAATTCAAGCCACAAGCATTTATTCATTGCATATTTTTATTATATGGTTTTATGTGGTAACTTCATTCACCTCTCTTATGTTATAATTTTCTTCTATTTCTAGCAATTGTGCACATGCAAGAAATTTCTCTATAGAAGAAAAGGAAATACATAATAAGTAAGACTTCGTAATTTTTTGAAAATGTTAATACTAAAAATAAAACTTGTATGAAAGAAATATATACCGTATTGAAAGATTATTGTGGACATATCATGGAATTATTTAAATATAACATAATGGATTTTCCCTAATAATAGAGCCATTTGATTATACCGTAATATTTTTTTAATCAATTCTAAATATGGTCTTGCTATTTATCATCATAATGTATGCTAGATTTGAATTTTTCCTTTTCTTTTTTTTTTTTTCACTTGATTAGGTTATATATATTATTAACCAAATACTTCGAACATTAGACCCCACTTTTTCAATACAATTTTACCCTTAAATATAATAATTTAGCTTAAAAACATCATTGACTTTTCAGTAATTTTACTTTTCTGCACAATTTCTTTTTCACAATTTTTGTTAATAATCATATTTAATCTCTAAATTTGTTAGCAAAATATTAGATGCAATTACCAAATTACATGTCCATTTAATTTATCCTCCACAATTATTTCCATAATTCTTATTATTTATCATGTCTAAAAAATTCGTTAGCGAATTATTAGATGCGGTTACCAAATTACTTGTCCATTCATTCTATATAAACTCATTGTCTTGATGAATCCTTTACTGGGAAGATATCGAAAATCTTTTGTAAAAAGAATCTAAGCATGTGATTAGAAATCTTGCCAATTATGGCAAGATGAAAGGAAGTGGAAGCATGTATAGAAGTACCATTTGTTGACAAAGGAAGTGAATGCATGAATAGAGAAATGGAAAGACATAAAGAAAGTATATCAAGAGAAAATGATGAAGTCGGAAGAGACTTGATAAGAATTATGGGTCACATGGACCAACAACCTCGGTTGAAGATAAGGGCTTGTTGAGATTGGCTCAAAAGGTCCTTGTTGATGATCCGAGCGGTGATGAATGGGGCTATCTCAAAGCATGTATGATAAAGTTTGGAGTAGGATCTCATTTGATGTGCTTGAGCATTGGAAATTCATCATCTGAGGAAATCACACCTACCATCACACCCGTGATCTAGGATGTGAAAGGAATCGTGCCCGTGAGCAGGAATGTTATCATGTCATCATCAAAAGAATTAGAGATCAGAGGAGATAATGAGCATCATCATGCCCATGACACCAACCGTAACTAAGAAAATCGTGGCTGCGACTAGTTATTTATGGAGGAGAATATTTAGTCTTAGGGATCACGATCTGTGTCACGGCTGTGATGAATTAGCTGATTTACACCCTTGCTTTTGCATTGTTTAAACCCTTTGTTTCCTATTTTATTTATTTGTCTTGTAGTTTCTCATATTTTCCCTTGCCCTACTTGTCGGAGTATAAGATGGTTATTAATGATATGTTTAGAAACAGTATGCTTGTTTTACCCTCGGTAAATATTGTATTGTCCTTTGCGGCAAATTACCTTCTTGAATTAAGATTGATGTTTCTTTTCAATATTGTTCTTCTTGTTTCTTGTCATTATGCGTAATATTGATTGATTGATTAAAACAAATAGTTTGATTTTATCTTTGGTGTGTCATATCCAAGTATTTAATTGATCATATCCCTTTTATTTTTCTAATTTTCATTAAATCATAAAAACCAAAAGACGTACTTAACCCTAAATTGTAATTAAAGTACTACATATGCAAATTACTTGGATTCTCCAATTCATATCAAGACTACAAGAGGAAGAAGAGTTAAAAGGGGATCTTTCGCTTTATTAAATTTTGTTTTTCTAGGTCCATCGAGAGTTTTAAAAGGTGACAAAGGGACAATAAAAAAATTGAGATAATACTATGTATATATATTTGTATATTTTTCAATTTTATTATTATGTAAGTTTGATGGTAAATATAATAAATATTAATATTTTTTCTATTTTCAATTTAATAAATTGTTGCTCTATTGCAATAGTTTGAGATTTTAGCTTAACTTAGTTAAGTGATATAGTTTCCACACTAAAAAAGAATGTGAGAAGCAATTTTCACTAATTGCTAGAAATTTTTTAATGTAACTTGATTGGATGGCCAATAGATGCCATCATCTTTGAATCAACAGCCTCACCCTAAGAAGAAATCCAACTTAGAGGAGTTCATGACCTAATTCATACAAAGTTCATATGTAAGGTATAGGAATCATGAAGCCTCAATTCATAACCTGGAAAAGCAAATTGGCTAACTAGCGAAGATGCTTTCAGAAAGATAAGTAGGCTACTGATCCTAAAGCCAAGGGAATTTACTATGGAGGCTATATTACAAAGTTCCTCAAGAGTTTTGAAATCTTTCAAGCACTTGATCCAGCTAACTCTAACATACCCTCTGCAAAAATTTTTTATGGACCATTCTGTCTCTTGGGGTTAGTAAAGCTTATAAATCTCCCCATTCTATCGATGTATTCTACTCCTGAAGGAGTTTCTACCCCTTTTGCTGCAACTACCTATTGGTCCCTACTTCATGAGAGCAAAATTTAGCAGCTAAAATGAGAATTTCAAGAGGAGAGGAAGCTGGAACAAATGAAGAGGAAAAAGAACAAGTGCTTTGGAACTTCGATGTCGCATTTTTGTTGGGGGGGGGGGGGGGGGTGGGGGGTTGGGGGAGAGGTGGTGGGGTGTGTGCTGTGGGTGGTGAGGGTGGGGGTGGTTTCTTACTGGCTATTTTTCCCCACCACCATTTAATCTACCCACATACAACTCTTCCCTCGAGCCAAACTCTCCTAAAGATACTGATACTGAGTCACCTAAGAGATAGGGGAAGGCTTTAATTGCTCTTGAGTCCTTTAATGAAGAGGATGAAGATGAAGGGGTTAATGAAGATGAAAAAGAGGAGCTAGTTGATGATGAAGTATGAATCGATAGCAAGAAAACAAGGCAAAAATAAGAATTGCACCCACAATCGTGCCTTTGACTTGAGCTGTGAATTATACTGGTACAACTGTGCTTTAACAGACTCTAGATCGCTCCCTTAATCGTGCCCTTAATTATACTTGTAGTTTACTCTAAGACATCAGCACCTTGCAATCCATAACATAAGATCAATCATGCCCAAAGTCGAGCTTGCGATTGCACCTATGGTTAAAGCTGAACCCAAAATCGCGATTCTGACAAAAAGGACATAGCTTATATTGTAGCCAGCCTTTGACCCAGCGATCAGACCTTTGAAAAAGTGATCTTGTCATGATGAGCTGGCTCTCAAACGCACGTAAAGATAATGACGAATTCCGTTATAAAAAAATCTACTACGTTAGCGAATAAAATCTTCATGATTTCTGTGCTTGTCACCTATAAATAAATGTATCCAAACGTGCAATAAGGAGTGTACCAAATGTAACAAATTTTGGTAACATGGAATATAGTAGTGAGAGAATTCTTTGGTGAGAGAAATTCTTTCTTTTGCAAGGAATTCTAAGTTTTTTTGGTAAATTCATATTAAACCCGAAGTTTGTTTTTACAAGACTCATTTGTGCTTAATCTATAATCGTCATCTTTATTTTCATATTATTTCTCTTGAATTTGTGCTTAATGTTTACATTTATGGAGCAATAATCATCTTAACTTAGAGTTTGTGAATCCAAGAATTGATTCATGTGATTTTAAATGCGTTTTGATTGAATATTGATTGGATATTTGTAATTAGTAGCTCAAACTTAATGCCATGGGTCTAATTGTGTGGTGTACCCTTTAGATCCATGTCTAATTCAAATGAATAAATTGAGATATCATTCTTTTGAATAGATTTAGGCTGCTAATAAAGTTTCTCTTAATCCCCTTGAGAGAGGGATGCTGAAACTTTTTGTTACTTGATTTTAAAATTCCTTAAAATGGGTCTTTAATTAAAGGATTCTTAATCTTTATGCAGATCTAGATTGTTGATAGCTTGTGAAGAGATTCTGGTAGCTCGTCTAGATATAGAGTTTCTAATCTTGAGAGAGGCTTTAGCTTACCTCAGTGAATCTGATAGTGCAAATATACCCAGCAAATAACTCTTTGAGTTTTTTAAGAAATCACATGATAACGAATTGGTGAAGTAAATCCTAGGCTCTATCTTGCATTAACAACGTATATTCTTAATTTACCTTGAAAATGTGTATATAATTAGTTTTAACCATAGCTTAGCTTTGTTCTGTACCATATTCTTCTAAATCTTTCTTTAACCAGATCATAGATGAAGAATGAGTAAGATAGATGCTAACGATCCCTAATGAAAACAACTTAATACTTTCTATACTGCTTCGATAGATGTGTTTTCCCATGTTGGTAAATGTAACCAAAGTTGAATAGAACTTATTAGCATTTTATAAATTTTTGGAAAACTTCAGCTTCGTGTTTGTCTGTTCTTAATGGTTTTTAAGACACCAACCAGATTACCTTACATTGCATATGAGTGTTAATTAACCTTCTTAAACACTTGCTCAAAAGGTGTAATATGAGGAAATTGCTCACTAAATTGGTTGTAGCTTAACCTATACATAGTGAATTATTGTTAAAGGGTTATCTTTGGATCAAATCTGGACTCGGGATGCCATAGATTAGCACTTAGGATGCATGGGATGAGTGAGATTAGAGCTGAAGCCTACTTCTTCCTTTTGAGTAGTTTAGTTTACCTATATGTATTATTAGACAACTTAGTTGCCATCATTTATTTAAACATACTATATTTTTATGGGGCATAGATACTTTATCCATCCATGCGATGAATTTTATTAGTATTATTATTCCATATCTGTCATTACCTTAATTAGGTACTGTTAGACCCTATGGCTTCTATAACTATAGGTGCGCCTTGTACACAATATGTGAAGTCTTTGAATGTTAAGGGAGTCATTCTTAGATTTTGATACTGTGTATGGTGGAATGTTACGTGTAGGGTACTTTTACCATGTGGCATGTGATTTTTTTTCATTTCTTTGCTTTGTTGCATTATCTATGTAATATCTTTGCCTTTTTGTCTGTTTCTTCTTATTATTTTTGTGATACATGTGTTTTGTTTGCATATAAAGCCTTAGTGCGTTCATGTCTTTGTTGTTCCTTTGCTTGAGTCTTTATTTCTTTTTCACTCTTCAATCCATGAATTTAGCTGCAAAGTTTGTGTAGAATGCTAAAAAGCTCCAATGAGTTTAATGATTGCCTTTAAAAGCTCTAGATTTAGAAGAAAACATTGAGACATTAGTGGTGTGATGCATTTCTGATGACTAGGGAGATAATACTTATAATACCCTTAACAAGAATGGTGTCACTAACATTTTAAAGAGAGCACGAAAGTCTTAAGGTTATGTGAGAATTTACATAACGAGACCCAATATGTTCATGTTCACATTTGAAAGTGCGTAGGTGGTTGATGTGGTTATGGAAGAAGGCCCTTGGGCTAAGATGGCAATTAATGGTGATGGAGAAATGGGGAATGTCATGCCCCAACAAATACCTTAGTTGTGATAGCTCATTGTACACAATATTAAAACTTGAGAATGATTAACTTAGTCACTCAAAAGCTTTCATATTGGTACAAGGTATACGTTCACACAAAGGGAGACCGGTGGAGTTATGTATTTTAAGATAATGGCATCAGAACATTCAAGCAATACGATTATGAGTCATGAAAATATAAAGTTTTATAACTTCTACGGGGCATTCCCCTGATAAGTCTCCATAATATCATAGTCTTACTAAGACAAATAACAAAAACTAGAAGAATTTAAAGTAAATTTAATCTAAATCTTCAAATAGAATTCCTTCAAAAGCATCCAAAAGAATAGGTTCTACCTGGATGGTCAGGGTGGTTTCGGGTGCAAAAACAAAGATCCTACAACATCAGAAATCTATTGGGAAGTAAGCACAACTAGCTTAGTAAGATAACCCTTACGCAAAAGTACTAATAACAAACAATCAAACAAGTCCATTAAACAAGCATATGAAATGCAAACAACCATATGATCAAACAATATATACGACTATCCGGTTTCATATGTAGAATGGATTTACCCCTCTATTGTGGGTTAGGGAATGCTTTGAATGGATCATAATCGACTTCCTTGAAATTGTCTCAAGATGTAGCTAGGCAGCTTACCTTTCCAGTCTCATGCTGAGGAGTAGTAGCAAAATGCGAAGATGATATTCTAAGTGATATGCATAAGCAATTTAGTTTTAAGGGATATTCGATCCAACGTTAATTTTTTTAAGGTGATCAATCAATATTTGCACACACAGCAATATGCATAGAGATAATTTATGTAAATCAACCAATTGTGCTTTTATATACTTATCGTTTGTTGATCACATACAACGAATCACACACATAGCTCCCATGGCAACTTGCATGCATATCAATTTTTATTTTTTCCTAACATCTAGTGCTTTATTCTACAAGCACATGCGCGAATACATAAATATAAAGGAAAAGTCACTCGGTCATGGCGATCCCTATCAAATGAAGTAATCCTTGGGAAAGGGAAGATCTTGGTCCTCATCACCTAAACAAAAGAAATACTCAAGATGAGTATTTCATCTAAGATCTGCTTAAATTTTCTAACTCTATCTTATTGAATTCGTCAAAATTTGGTTTTAAGGAAATTTCAACTTAAAATGACCATAGCTTACTCATTTTAACTTAGAATTTCGCATATAATATATTGTTTTCTACCTACTCAAAAAAGATCTATCTATTTCTAAGGTTATTTTTACCATAAAAGTTTATTTAGGCCTCAGAACAGTAGGTTACAAATTCACCACGAATTTCCCAACCTTTGAAAACATAATTTCCCAAACTTTTCTTCTTTAAAAAATCCTTAAACAAATATATAGATATGTATGTGGTTGAAAAATCTTTACAATAGATAAATAGACTCATACTTTATGCATGACTTTATTGGTATTGTCTCAACAATTAATTTTCATAAAAAAAACTTGTTTTATAGGTTTGAAAAGTTGGACTTTGAAAATTTTCTCCTTAAATGGTTTGAAAGAAAACTATAATTCCTTAAGTCATTATAAATAAATATTTTCCTTTTATATTTTATTTCCTAACTCTTTAAAGATAATTTCAACATTAAAATTTTGTCTTTTAAGTTTCCTACCAATTTTATTTTAAAAGAAAGAACTTCAAAATTTTCTTAAGTTGTTGATAATGTCTAATGTTTATCCTATCTCTTAGAAAATGAGTTACCATTTAGAAACTTACTTTCTTAGGTTGTTGATAAATTTTTATTTCTCTAAGTGGATTTCTAAACTAGTGAGTTGATTCCTATTTTATCTTGAAAACTTGTCTAGTTCTTAGTTTTTATCATGAAGTGGGTAAAAATCCTATAAATAAGTTTTTTATAAAGAATTTTCATAATAAAGAAATATCAACTTTAAAGTTTTAAACCAAAATTTTCATGTTGTTCTTTTGGAAAGAGAATGTGTATCTACTTAGTTAAAAATTTGAAGAAATCCTCTTTGTTGACATCTTAAAGTTCCATGAGGAGCTTGTCTAAGTCTTTAAAAAGAATTCATTAAAAATAACATTTAAGCCCTTTGATGATGAAAAATTCTTGCTAAGTGACAAAAATTTATTTTAAAAAGAGTTTACTCTCATTTTATTAAATAAAAACTCTGTCTTCCTTTGTTGAAACAAAATCAATATGTTCATGCATGAATGAGAATCTGTAGTTATGCAAAAGATGAGAATATCACATAATAAGATAGATAGAAATAAGAAGTGATTAATCATAATAATAAAATCAAGTATTGAGAGTCTTAGCTTCATCAAGGCTTCTCGGGACTAAGAATAGACTAGTCCCGAAAAGAAAAGAAAAAGGATAATAACAAAAGCAATAATAATAACATGTTAGGTTTGTTGGCATTTAGGTTGTAAGAAAAATATATATACATAACTATATATAATAACATATAGAAGTTATATTAGAGCAATAATAATAATAATAACAACAACAACAACAACATCAACATAATAACAATAATAACATAATGGAAGTTTAGGCATAGGCATGAACAAGAACAAAAACAAAACATGAACATATTGTTGCTTTGTTAACTCTCATGAGTCTAGAAAACATACACTAAGCTTATGCTAAGCTGCATGAACATGAAGAGTAAATATTAGAAGTTTGACCTAAGGTTATATATTTGTTGATGAAGAAAATAGGCAGTTATTGTAAGCTCCTAGATTTTTTCGGTAATATAGTATACCCTAGAACCGAAAGTCAAATCGGAACCTAAAGTTAATCTAGTTTTATGTTTATTCTAGTGAATCTAGATCTGGCAATCCCGTGTTCTTAACCCCTAAACAATAGAATTGAGATAATTGTGGATAATAGTTCGTAATAAATAGGAAACCTTAAAAATATTAGATTCGTTAATTTTCAGTGTGTTTCGAATATCAAGGATCAGTTTTCAAAAACCATGCTCTGGTATATCGGACGGTGAAAATATTTCGACAATACAACCAGTATTTTAATTGTTTGGTCTACTATTCATAGTACTATTTTTACTATTCATTACTATCTCTACTTTTTCTTATAATCTACTCTTACACACTACCATACATATTCCTTACAATTTACCTTTCCTATACAACTTTATTCATATCATACCTTGCACATTACTTCTTTTCATACAAAACAACAAAAATTAATTAATTTCTCCTCCTCCCCACCACACCCACCCCCTCCCCCCCACCAAGGCAAAATCGGCGCTCCCTCTCTCTCTGATTTATTTTCTTTTTCATTTTATTTGCTTACATATAATTTTCACTTCAAAATTCTATAAATACCCCTTCCCTCCTTCATTCATTCATACATCTCATTTTTCCTACCAAAACTCTACCAAAATCACTCCACAAATTCTCTCTCTAAATTTCTTCCAAACCTCCTCTCCTCCCCACAAAAACCACTATCCACATATTACTACAACCATTTCTTTTTCTCTTCAATACATATAACCTTAGGTAAAACTTTTTCTATTTACTTATCATGTTCATATAACTTAGCATGAGCTTAGTGTACATTTCTTAGACTCATGAGAGTTAAAAAAGAAAAATATATTCATGTTGTGTTCTTGTTTATGTTCATGTTTAAATTTTCATTATGTTATTATTGTTATTATTATTTGGTCTAATCTAACTTCTATATGATATTATGTATATTTATGCAAATACATTTCTTAGAGCCTAAGTGCTCACTAACCTAATATCTTATTATTATTGCTCTTATTATTATGCTTTTTCTTTTTTTTTTTCTTTTCTTTTTCTTTTGGGACTAGTCTATTCTTAGTCTCAAGAGGCCTTGATGAAGCTAAGGCTCCCAATACTTGACTGAGATACTTTGATGAAGCTAAGGTTCCCAATACTTGACCTTATTATTATCTATTTATTATTATATATATATCTTATCTTATTCTGTGATGTTGTATATTTCTCATAACTATATATTCTTATTCATGCATGAACATGTTGATATTGTCTAAACCAAAAATGAAAAAGGAGTTTTTTTAAATAAAGAAAAATAGGAACTCTTTTTAAAAATAAATTTTTGTCATCTAAGAAATGAGTTTTTCCATAAAAACTTAAATTTGTATCTTAACAAATCTTTTCCAAAATTTAAATAAGTTTATCACAAGTTTTAGTAATAATACTACATGAGCTTTTATCAAGTAATACATAAAGCAAAGTTATCACATACACTCTTTAAAACCAAAGAAATAAGAAAGTTTCTTTAAAACTTAATATTGCTAAATCATTGTTTAACAAAGGTCTTTTTTTTCTTAAACTCATATTGTGAAGTTTTCACCAACACTCTAAAATATTAAGGTCTAGACAAGTTTTTACTAAATCATCAAAGAATAACCTTTTTGAGATAAGTTTTACTTAGGAAATGAAATTAGTAAATAACTTAGAAGAACATTATTATTGTTCATTTAAAGTGAAACTAACTTTAGAAAAAATTAAGAACACATAAATATGACTACTTTAAGGAATTTTAGTCTTAACAAGATATACTTAGAAAAACTATATTTTTCAACCACTAGAAATGAAGTTATAGGAATCTTAAATTATTCTCAAAGGTTAAGAAATGAAATTAAAAGAAGGACACACTCACTTATAATAATTCAGGAAATTTTTCCAGCAAGCTAAAGTGAATTTTTCAAGTCTTAAGCTTTTTCCAACTTTTAAAATATATTGTTTTACAAAAATAATTGTTGAGACAATACCACTAAATTCATGCATACAATATGAGTCTCTATATATATATTCAAAGGATTTTTCAACTATATGAAATATCTATATTTTTGTACAAAATTTTTGGATGAAGAAAAGCTTGAAAAATTGTGTTTTAGAAGCTGGGATTTTTGTATCAATTCTGTACCTGCTGTTTCGAGACTCAAATGACCTTTTATGATAAAAAAAAAAAAGACCTTAGGAATGGATAGATCTTTTTGAGTAGGCAAAAACCGGTATATAATATGCGAAATTCCGAGTTAAAATGAGCAAGTTATGACAATTTTAAGTTGAAATTTCCACTAATATGAATTTTGACGAATTCAATAAGATAGAGTTAGAGAATTTAAATAGAACTTGGATGAAATACTCATTTTGGGGTATTTCTTTTGTTTAGGCATCGAGGACCAAGATCTTCTCTTTTCCGAAGATTACTTCGGCTGATAGAAGATCGCCATTGTCAAGTGAATCTTCCTTTACATTTATGTATCCGCGCATGAGCTTGTAGAATAGAGCACTAGACATTAGGAAAAGATAAAAATTGATATGCATGTGGGTTATCATGGGAGTTATGTATGTGAATTGCTATGTATGATCAATGAACGATAAGAATATCGGAGCCTAATTTGTTGATTGTTATAATTGTTTCTATGTATATTGCTATGTGTGCAAATCTTGATTGATCACCTTAAATGAATTAATGACGGATTGAAAATTCCCTTAAACCAATTTGCTCATGCATATTTTTTAGAATATCATTTCGCATTTTGCTACTACTCCTTAGTGTGGGACCGAAAAAGTAAGCTGCCTAGCTACATCTTGAGGAATTAGGATGTTCGGGGAATACGACCTCAAGGTGCAGCCTAGCCGGATCGATCGCTTTGGGTAAGGAAAGCCCGGGGACTAGTAGTATGGTTCATTGGAACCTAAAGACGCACGCGAAATTTCAAGAAGGTCGATTGGGGCCTAGTTCAAATCATTTCCTAACCACTGATGAAGGAGTAAATCCATCCTACATATGAAACCGGATAGTCGTATGTATTGTTTGATCATACGATTGCTTGCATTTCATATGCTTGTTTAATGAACTTGTTTGAATGCTTGTTATGAGTACTTTTGCGTAAGGATTATTTCACTAAGCTATTTATGCTTATTCCCCAATAGACTTTTGATGTTGCAGGATCTTTCTTTCGTATCCGAGACCACCTTGATCATCTGGGTAGAATCTATGTTTTGGAAAGCTTTTGGATGAATTCTGTTTTGAAGTTTTAGATTAGAGTTCTTCTAAAATCTTCTAACTTTAGTTATTTGTCTTAGTAAGATTATGTTATACAAAGACTTACCAGGGGAATGCCTCGTAGAAGTTGTAAGACTTTATATTTTGATGAATCATATTAATATTATTTTGTATGATCCGCTATCATGATCTTAAAATGCATAACTCCACCGATCTCCCTTTGTTGTAACATACGCCTTGTACCAATACGAAAGCTTCCAAGTGACTAAGGTAGTCATTCTCAAGTTTTAATATTGCGTACAACGGGCTATCTCGTTTAGGGTACCCGTTGGAGCGTAACAGTTGTAGTAATATGTGGGTGGTGATGTTGTGAAGAGAAGAGAAAGTTTGAAAGAGAAACTTGGAGAGAGAATGAGGAGAAATTGATTTTTTTTGTTGTTTTGTAACAAAAAGTAATAATGTATAAGGTGTGATGTGAATAAAGTTATATGAAGAAGATAAATTGTAAGGAATAGGTATGGCAAAGTGTAAGAATATGTTAAAGGAAGAATGTTAGATTCTCTTAAAATATGTTTTGATGATAACAAAAGCATAAAAAGATTACTAACAAGTTTATTAAGTGTATAGTTTTAAGTTAGAGAGAAAGAAGAAAAATAAATAGTATCAGGTATCCAGAAGGTCATCCAGAAGTTATCATAGAAGGTTGATAGCATTTGACAGCAAAAAATGAACAGTATTAGGATTCTTTGAAATATATATAGAAGATTATCTAGATGATACTCCAGAAGGTTGTATAAGTGAAAATAAAAAACAAGAGTTATTATCTGATATATAAAAAACTATTCGGAAGATATTTTAGAAGGTATATATCAAAAGATGAAGATGAAAGTTTCAATAAGTTATCCAGAGGAATGTCCAGAGGATTATCTAGAAAGTCACCTGCAATTTTTTATAGCAACCAGTTTTTACGTGATTTTACTGTTCATCTTCTCCAAAGTGATTAAAAAATTTCCATAACGGTACAAATACTTATCTTGAAAACCTAGCTCCGAGATAATAAGTATATTTGCGTAATATACTTATTCGTTCCACTAAAGTCGGAATTATATCCTAGGGGATTCAAATGTTTTTTAGATTCTCTCTCATCATCGAAAATATTTCTTCAAGACAAAGTCTTATATTACGGGATTCATCTTAAGACAAAGTAATTATTTGAATTGATACATTTCAAGACAAGAACACGAATTTCTATTATCTAATTTCATGGATTTGGCTGATAAGAACAAATCAAAATAAACCGTTATCTTGAAAATGAAGATCACGATGAAGACCAGAATATCGGAAGCGGATTTATATCTAAATCTATCTCAGCAGAACAACGTTATGGAGGAATTTCAAAATAGATACAACCAGATTTTTATGAATTACGAGAATCAAGCAAATCTTATCTTCATTTCATCATTTCAAGTTATTCAAATTCAAATCAGGAAGAATTACAAAAGATAAAAGGAACATCTTCAGTTCATTAAAGCAAGCGACTGTATTTCAAATTCAAAATAAGGATCAGGAACAATAGATCTTCATCCGAGATTTTGGGATATGAATCTATCCTCCAAACAAGTACTTGAATGTTAGAAGAAGATGAAAAATATATGCGTAACAAGATAGAGAAAGAAGTACATAACTTATCACTATTCACACAAGAAAACAAAAAGCTCTCTTTTTCTTTACAACCAAGATCACTTTACAAGAAAACAATTCCCAAACTAATTATTGCGAGCTGATACTATGCAAGCCTTATTTCTTTTGCATTTCTTTTAACCTTCGATTGTGTTTGGAATTTTGTAAAAGAAGGGAATTGTTTTTTTTTTTTTTTTGTCTTCTTGAGTGATAGTTCAATTACAAATTTAGACTCTATAGATTGGTTGTAGGTAGAGGATAGCTATGAGAATCAAGCAGAGAGGATTGTACAAACTTGTAATTTGATTTTATTGGATATAGTGAACAAAACCGTAGGATAACGGGGTCCCTGGCTCAGAGCTGGAAGAGTGGACTGACGTATAAGGCAGAACCACTATAAATTGCTACCTGATTCTCTAATCTCTATCTGTTCAATTTTCGTAATTTAATTGTTATATTAGTTTAATTGCTTATATTGTTCTCATATTTAAAGCTGAAGGGGAATAATTTTAAAAAGGCAAAAATTACTACTTTTATTAATAATCAATTCAACTCCCCTTCTTGATTATAAAAGTGGGACCAACAAAAAAGTAGAGATAGTAAGAGAGTAATGAATAGTAGAAATAATACTATGAATAGTATACTAGACAATTAAGATATCGATAGTAAAAAAAAAAAAAAAAAAACGTGTAAACAGGCTATATCAATTATTATTAATTACCAAAAAATTCTAAAATTGGTATTTTTGAAATCCTTATATTTTTACCAGTCTAATGGTATTATCGAAATATTTTCACTATTTTACTTGTCGGAATTCTAATTTAAAAAAAAAACTGATCTTGTTCGGGTCTAAAATGAATTAAATTCTAGTGAATATGATTTTTTAAGCTTTCTTATATAATTCCGAGCTACAATTCGAAATTATCTCATTTTTATTATTTTAGGTTTCGCACGTGGGATTGCCAAATCTAGATTCACTAGACTAAATATAGAATTAGGTTGACTTTAAGGTTCTAGTTAGACTTCCGGTTCTTAGGTTTTATTTATATTTATCAAAAAATCTAAGGGCTTATAGGGAATGGATAAGAGGCTAGATGATATCAACCTTATCTTAGTACTCTGTGGGTATAAAATTCATGGCTTGCAATTGGATCATAGGTCAATGTCGAATGTGGATCATTTAAAGGCAATTCTTAAGATGGTAGTAGAGGTTAAACCCATTAGACGATCCACTACCTTGAGGAGCAGTTTCTTGCAAGTAAGGGCGAAGTTTAATTCTAGACTTCTGCTAAAAAGCAAAACATGGGTGAATCAGAAAGATGGTACCAAATTTTGGGTCAACTTTAAATATGAGCATTGTCAGATTTTTGTTTTGTATGTAGTAAACTTGGACATATTGGAAAGTAGTGCTCCAAGGCTAAGGACAGGTCAAATTTGTATAGCTATGTTGTAAAAGGTAGACCAACATTGATTGTTGATTTCAAAAGGAGAAGAGGTTTTATACGAGCAATGGTGAGGTTATTAAAGGGAAAGAAAATGTCCACTTCACTGTATAGGAGAGAAGGAGTTTGTGTTCTATTACATGTAGATTTAATCTTAAATATGCAAACCAACCTAGATTAAGATGTACATGAGTAAAGTTATTCCAATCCTTATACAACCTTTCTAATTATAAATTGAATAGCATAGGAAAAATTTGGTACATCACCTAAACCACCTAGTACCTCTAAAGGCAAACACAATACAACACTTCTCTCTCCTTAAACCTAAACCATTAGAAAACACTAACCATATAAACATAACCCATCATGACCAGAACTTGCCAAATAACCTCTACCATGTACACTATAAGCCCAGGAAAATTTCAGTAAATAATTTCAAAATAAATATCGAAAATAAACTCTAAAAATGACTCCAAATTAAAACTAAACTTCGACTAGTCCTAAATCACGAATGAATCTAAAAATTTCTTAATCTTAAGAAAATGAGAATCCTTAAAAAATATAAAATAAGAACTCAACAGTCTTTAAATCTAAAACCACTACGTATCATAAATTCTATACTTAACTCTAACTTGTAAAATCGGATAATATAGAACCCAAAAATAAATTATTAAAAAGTAAATAACGATAAATCTTCGAAAATAAACTCAATTCAAAAATTCTGAAAACGTGAAGAGATATTGAATACTTACAGAAATAAAATTTAAAATAATTTTCTTAAACTAAATGTGTTGTATAAACAGAAACCATCAGTTTTCAAATTGGTAAAGATCTAAATCGGAAAATCACCTGGGAACCCTAAGTGGAATATAGTAGTTTTAGTTCGACAATCTCCCGTTCTTAACCCTAGAGGTCAAGGTGTAGTTTAAGTATGTAGAATAACTCGTAGTAATATAAAATCGCTTAAAAATATCATATTGGTAAATTTTTGATCTATTTCGAACCCGTTCAGTTACAAACTTTGAAAAGCGTGTCTCAGGGCTCGAGATATAAAAAATATACCATTAATACCGTTAGACTCGTATTTTCATAAGGATTTTAAAAATATTAGTTTTATAATTTTCAATAATTAGAAAATATCTGATTTTGCGATTATATTTGTATTTCTTTACTATCGGTAATTAACTAGTCTTTTGCACTATTCACTACTATTCATTACACAATTTTACTACTCTTGTATACCCTTATATTTTTAGATAAATATTTTATATATCATAAAATTCTGTTTTTCTAAAATTTAGTTAGTTTCGGGTTTTTACAGGATCGGTTTCTATTTAAAACCCGATTCTAAAAATAAAATAAATTAATTTAATAATTAAAAAATATTAAAAAAATATTTTTATTTTCATAGAATAACTTTTTAGAATTTTTTGGGTTATAAAAATGTCAATTATAGCTCATATTCGCGTATTTTGATCATACCGGTAACTTATTTGATAATTCACTAAAATAAAATAATTAATTATATTATTTTAATTATGAAAATTCTACTACAAAAATTTAGAATGCATTTTCTATTTTTTTCTTATTTTTATTTTATTTATTAAGAAAGTACTCTTACAAACCCATACCTTTAGTACACCTTTCACACATCACTTTTTTTTCACTTCAATCTTTCTACTTCACTCATCACTTCATGGAAATTTTTGACCTTCTTTTGCTGCCTTTTGTCCTTTGAAATACTCCCAATTTGATTAAAATAAATCTATTCAATCCTTCTTTAAGAAGCAACACATACACATTAATTACACATTACAATTTCAAATAAAAAACCAACCAACTCCCTTCCTCTCTCTTCCAAATTCACGCCAGTGATGGGAATTGTATACGTTGTGATTTCTTTTTTTTTTTTACTTCATTTAATGTGCCTTTAACTCCTCCTATCCTTCATAAACACCCTCCTCATTCACACATTAATCCTTTATCATTATTGCAATTTTTCCTCTCTATATTCCTCTCTTTCTCTCTTCATTTTCTTGTTCTTACAAGAGAAGCTTGCTGCCCCTATTCAATAAATGAGCTCCCACACATATTTCTTCAAGATCCTTTGGTAAAACTCTTATCTAAGGCTTCCATAGATGATATAGGTAAAGTATAGTGAGTTTCATGCATCAAATGACCTTCCATAAGCTTAAAAGCTAAGGATGATGATGCCAAAATGAAACACTTATCTTATCCATGATTATTCTCTTATAATATTATATTTTCTTGCTAGCAATGGTTATATTTTGTAGATCTAGCTTTTATGTAACTTTGATTATGTTTATGTTTAGATCTATGAGTTTATAGTTTACTACCATGGATTTTTTTATATTTATGTTCATAGTAAGTGTAGATCTTGGTTTTAAACTCAAACAAAAATGGTGAAATTCGTATCTAGGCAAGATCCATATTTAAAAACCACTTTCCAAGTGTCAAAATGGAAGTTTTACTTGAAATAATGAAGGCTTAATGAGTATATATCATCAAAACTTCATTTTATATGGTTCAAAGGTGATTTTTAAAGATTATTTTTCAAAACAAAATTATATTTTTGGATCTAGACAAAGGCATAACTTAAAAACAGATTTTCCAACTCAAAAATGAAGTTTTTGTTCAAGATATGGAAGGCTCTTAAGATAAGATATGTAAGGGATGAATTTTCATAAGTTTAGATGGATGTTATCAAAAGACATGTCCAAAAACAAATTTTGTAAATTCGGATCTGAACCAAGACCAATTTTGGAAACCCATTTTTCAACACTAAAATGAAGGATTTGTTTAAAAATGAAAGGCTTATGGAATAGGTATCAATAGGAGATGTTTTTTATAAGTAAATGGTAGATCTACTAATAGAGATTCTCAAAATAGGAAGAGATTACAAAGTATATAATTTGAGTTTTATCCTAACCTTGTGAAATTCGGATGGTTTCAAGACCATGCCTTAAAAACCCTTTTGTCAACTCCAAAACTTGTGTTTTATATGAAAAATGAAGAGAATAGGTCATAGATATCATCAAGCAATGATTTTTATAAGTTGAGATGGGATTTGCTAAGAAAAATATGTAGAACAAGGAGTAGAAATAAAGTAGGAAAATTTGAGTTGTTTGTAATTTTAAGAAATTCGTAATAATGGAGTAATGGCATGAAAACACTTACTTTCCAAACTTAAAATAGAAGTTTTATTAAAGAAATGAAGTCTTTAGTGGCTAGGTATGGTTGAGCCTTAAGTTTCTAAGTATCAAATGAGTTTACTGAAAGGAATCACCATAAAAACAATTTTTACAAAATTCGGATTTTGAGATGAACCATATTTAAAAACATGTTTACAAAGTGTAAAATGGAAATTTTTATTGAAAAAAAAAGGTCTTAAGGAATATACATAATGATAACTTAATCTTAACAAGAATAAATAAATTTTATCAAGGAATTTTTCTAAAAACAAGTGGGAATTGTCAAGAATATAAGACTAGCCTTTCTAAGTTAATTTTTCATAATGTCTTACAAGGAAAAAGTTTTCTAAAACTTTATTTTATTAAATATCATCAAGAACATGTACATATATATCTCATGACATATCATTTATGATAGTAACTTGTTCATATTGCATGAATACTTGCTTTGGATAGTAGAAACTTCATGAACTTTCACAAAATTAATTTTCTAAATTGGATTTCGCTACTGATCTAAATTGACCAGATCTTTTCGAAGCTTAAAATTTTCAAAACTTAAATATGATATTAGAATTAGATATCTTTGAAGTAGATAGAAATCGGTATATAATTGGCTAAATTCCGAGTTAAAATGACCAAGTTATGACTGTTTTAAGTTGGAATTCTCGCATGAATTTGATAGTTTGTATGAGATAGAATAGATTCATTTTGAGTTGAAATACTCATTTGGGTATTTCTTTCCTTAGGTGCCTTTGCTTTCGAGGATTCATTGCCACTCGACTATTACGATTAAAAGATCGGAGTCCATTGGCCATGTGAGTTTTCTTCTTATTTTGTTACCTTGTTTTTGCTTGTAACTAGTTGCATTAGAATTACAGGAACAAGATAAAAACCGATATAAATGGGGATGGGATAGATGATGAGACTTTGATGTATGTATGCCAAAGAATACTAAAGCATATCGAAGCCATGAATCGATTAGATAACTGCACTGTTCATATTATTTCTGTTTATGTGTATGATATTGGTTGGTCACTCTAAAGAATGTATGAATAATTTAACCTAAGAAAAATAAATTGGTCATGCATCGCATCGGTTAAGTTGCATTTGGTAGCGTGCTACTCCTACGCAAGTCAATCGATATGGTCCGAGGTCACGTTTGGAGAATCAGACCCGGTATCAGAGTTCATTCATAGGGAACTAAAGGGCACCGAGGATGCATCCTATGTATAAGCCTAGCCGAGTCGATTGCTATGAGCTTAGGGTGCTTGGGGACTAGTAATAGGTCGTATGGCCTTTCAGTACCATCCTTAACCCTAGATACTGAGGGTGTAAATCCGTTCTATGTATAGGTTTCAGATACACATACATAACTATCTGCTCATGTGTTTGTTCATGCATAACTATGGATGATTTATAACTTGCTTGTTATGGTTCGAAATTAAGGGAACTCTCATTAAGATAGTGTAGCTTATACCCCAATAGATGTTTGAATAAATAGGTTGACGAGAGAATGCTACCTGAGGACTGAGACGGTTGGAGCCGAATATGACTTCGGGATTCCACAGGAAGTAAGAATACTTTAAGATATTAGCTAGGTCTTGTGAATTGCTTTGTAATAGTTTTATCTAGTGAAATCTTTTGATGAATTGCAATTGAAGTATAGTGAATTGTATTTCCTTCACATTGTTACTCAAGTTGTATCAATATAAAATGTATCACTCCAATGTGTCTCTTCCATGTGTTAGATGCCTTCTACATAGTATGGAAGACTTCGCGTGACTAAGATGATCATTCCTAGGCTTTAATATTGTGTACGGTAGACTGCCACGTTTAGGGTACCCTTTGGGGCATGACATACTGTAAATCCCCAAATTTTTGGAATCGGTTTAGCATAAAACCCTAAACCTGAAGTCAAACGGAACCCTAAAAGTCAACAAAACCCTAGTTTACCGTAACCGATTAAGTCTGGCATTGCCGTTTTCCTTGGTCCTGGAAAACGAACTTGGGATAATTAGCTAGAATAGTCTGTAATAACCATAGGTTTTATAAAAATATCAGTTTTGAGAATTTTGGGTGTCCTTTGAACCAGATAGGACACGATTCTCGAAAAGCGAGTCCGGGAGCTCGGGATAGGAAAAATATTCCGAATACACCATTAGACTCGTAAAAAGATAAGTTTTCCAAAAATATCACTTTCGTAATTTTTCAGTGAGTAAAAATAACAGATATAGCTATTATACGCGTATTTTCTTACTACCGGTACTTTATTAGTCATATCTACTTACATTACACTATTCATTACTATTCTTTTATCTCTACTTTTTCTTACACCTATTCTTACACACTACATAACCTATAACATTAACTTTTTACCTTTCCCATAACTTTATTTCACATCTACCTTACATATTACATCTTTAAATAACAAAAAGTCAAAAGAAATAAAATCACTCCCCTCTTCATTGAAGTGGCCGCGCCCCCCCCCCCCCCCCCCCCCCCCCCCCCCCCCCCCCTCTCTACATCCTCAATTTTGTTTCAATTTTTATTTATTTTAATCACACAAAAATCACTCCACATTTTCTATAAATAGCCCCTTCTCTTTCACATCTTTCACACATTCACTACCCATAAATTCTTACCAAAACTCTCTCAAATTCTCCTCTCAAAACTCTTTCAAAATACCATCCCAAAACTCTCTCAAAATAAATCCACAAACAACTTCTACCAACAACTAAAACCCATAACCACATAACCATACCAAAGTTTTCTTAGGTAACTACCTTCTTTCATTTTCCTCTTCTTCATGTCATGAACTTTACATGACCATAGTGTGAGTTTCCAAAGACTACAAGTTATGGAAGCTACATTATGTTCATGTATTGTTCTTGTTCATGCAAATCCATTTATGTTTATGTTATCATTTTTTTTATTGTTGTTAATATATCTAAGTATTACTATCTATATATATATATATACATATTCTTTAGAGTATATAAGCTCACTTGCAATTTATTTATTTCATGCAAAGCAATTTATTTATTTCATTGCAATTTATTTATTTATTCCTGTTATTTTAAGACTAGTCTCTAGTCTTAGACTTGTTCTCATCAAGTCAAAACAAGTTTTTCTTTCTTTTATTTTATTTTATTTCGGGACTAGTCTACTTCTTAGTCTCGGGAGCCTTGAAAAAGCTAAGACTCCAATACTTGACTTTATTATTCATGTTTTTTGTTATTTTTGTTTACTATTATTCTCATAAATCATATTCATTTAGATTGTTGTCCAAAAATTTCAATTCTAAAAATAATTAAACAAAAGGAGATTTTGTCACTTAGAAATAAATTTATGTAAAGTATAAAATCTACGAATTAACAAAACTAAACTCATTCCATTTTAAATTTACAAAAAAAGAACTTACTAAGATTTTAGAAACTACTTTTACTATAAAAAGTTTCTTAAGTCACATATTATTCCACTTCGTTTTATCAAGAAAATAAATTTTTATGCATGAACGATTTTTATGAAAGATATAAGGCATGAGGAAAGGATGTGAAATTTTCAAATAAGGATTTTCGTAAACAAATAGACAAAGGAGATTGTACAAGAAAAATAAATAGGAATAATAGTATTTTCTAAAACTCCAAATTAGTATTAATTAGAAAACTTAGAAAATTTATTTTCAAAAAGTTACTTGAATATATAAGCCAATATAAAACATTTTCGTAAAATGAAAAGAAACAAAATAGTCATTTCAAGGAGTTTACAAACATGAAATTCTTGTAAACTATATTTTCCTAAAACAACTCCAAAACCGACATGATTTTACTTAAGTAAAATAAATGGACAACAAAACATTTGAGCATGAGTGAATATGAGCTAAGTAGTCATAAAAAAGAATTTTTCAACTATATAGATAACTAAGTATTTATCAAACAAATTTTGATTTCTTGAACCAAAGTTGTTTTTACTTGGAAAATCCGTGGTGAATTTTGTCGCCACTGTTTCGGAGCCTATATGGCTTTGTTTGATGAAAATAATTTTGGAAATGGGTAGATCTTTTCGAGTAGGTAGAAATCGGTATATTATATGCGCATTCCGAGTTAAAATGACCAAGTTATGGCCATTTTAAGTTGGAACATTCCTTTATACGAACTTTAACGTTCTTTTGACATTGTTTTGTCAAATTTCAAGAAAATCATCAAGGAATACTCATTGTGGGTATTTTCTTTGGCTAGGTGACCCCGAGGAAGGATTCCTTTACCCGAGGATTATTACGATTAAGTGGAGTGTGTGAACGACTCATCCGCTAGAGGAATAGTCGACATGGCATCGTGAGTTTATTTCCATTAAATGCTATACTTGTTGTGCTTGTAAATTAGTTGCATTAGAGTTAGGAAAAGATAAACGATATGTATGTAAAATAATTCTTTGAAAGAATTTTAAGAATATCGAGCCGGAATTGTTTTAAATGTTTGTTTTAGTATAGCATTGATTTGTATGAAATTCTTGATCGCCTTAAATTCAAAAATAATTATGCTATGACTTTATAAATAAATGAATTCATGCATACCACGAAGTGAGTCACATTGCATTTTGGGTTATTATCCTTGGGTGAGAAGGATAGTAAGCTCATGTCGAAAGCAACACTTGGCGGAGATCCGAAAGCGATTGCTTGGCGGCTTAAGGAAATGCTTGGCGGAAGATCCGAAAGCAAGGTCAAATCAAGTAGATTCGGAATGCTTGGCGATGAGTGCTCGCAAGCTTAAAACTTTTTAATTAAAACTACTTGTTTTGAGGATAAGTATCACCAAACCCCGAATGGAGGGCGCAAATCCATTCAACATATAGTTCCCGGAAAACTATATGCTTGTTTGCCACGTGTATGTTGCATTACATTTGATTGTTTAATCAACTTGTTTGAAATCTTGTTACAAGAAGTTATTTATGGAAATAGTTCTCACTAAGCCTATTAGCTTATACCCCATAGATATCTTTTGCAGTTTCCTACTTATGGTTAAGGCCACGAGGACCCTGCGGGCAGGTAATCTTTTGGATAATAGAAATTTAGATAAAGTGTAGCATTAGTATGATGTACAAATATCCATGTAATAGATTAGTGATCAAGGGAAATGTCCCTAAGTTTGTAAAACCATTGATATGAATGAATGATTATTATGAATCCTCTTTTCTTAATGTGTTATTTATATCTTCTTAAACTTCATAATTCCATATATGGTCCTCTAAAGTTGTGAAAGCACGCCTTACACTTAATATAAAAGCTTTTGGAATGGCTAAGGTTGTCATACTTAAGCTTTAATATTGAGTGTGGCGGACTGTCACGTTTAGGGTACCCTTTGGGGCGTGACAGTTTAAGTTGGTATCAGAGCATGGTTTAAGAACCTAGGAATCATAATTATAGAATTGGACTTAAGAAGAATTGACTTAGAATAGAGTAAGAAAGACTTAGATAAATAGAATGGGTAGAATAAGTTTTCTAATATCTCTCTTTTACATAGATCACCATAGATGAGGCCCGTCTTCAAGCCAAGAACTTCCAAAGGACCTTTCGAAAAACCAGAGAATTACCGAATGAGACTTAGAGTTTTATGTGAGGAGTTTGCCCTAGCAGGACAACCTAAGACTTTCGGGAGATGTTCCAAATCTGGAAGAGGGGAATGATGCAAACCGAATGGAAGGGAGTGTTACGGACTATTCACAACTGCCCCATAGGAAAGAAGATGACTGAGTTGGGGGTAATATATGCTGTGGAACGGATCATTGCCATCACGAACCAACGAACAATGCTGAAGGAAGCAACTTTCGTCCTTAGAGAAGAAGGAGGTCGAACTTCACCGGATTTTCGAACTTGGACCAAGATCGGACCAATGTTTGCTTACGCCCATGATGATCTGATGGATCACCTCGAATGGATAGGGCTGACCTTAATGATATTTTCCATTGGCATGGAGTATATCAGGGAATGCTACGACCCCCAACTTAAGTATCCACCGAGCCGCCTGCTTTCACAGGAATCCAACTAGGGAGGAACGAGGCCTTACGTCTACGAGAAGATGGATCAGTAATAAGAGACGAACCAATGTAAGAAGTGAGTGATAGTTCGGATGATGAACCCGATGAGGACCTAGAGGAAAATCAAGAAGAAAGACTGGTGCAAGAGATAAGGGATCAAGCCGCTGTGGGAGTCGAGGAACCTTGGACTAGTGGTGAGTTAAGAATCATTCGCTACCTAGAAGGACGATATACTCGGGGAGGACAAGGAACAGACTCCACGATGGATACGGAAAATGCTCCAACAAACGAAAACAACAGTATGGAGACTGAAGGAACAATCACTTGGAAGACCATTGATGAGATAGCACCAGTGATGACGGATGAGGAACCGATTGACTATCACGAAAGAGCATTGGAAAGAGAACAGAAGAGAAGAAAACGCTTCGACCAAATCATGAGAAGTTTGAACCCAGGATCGTCCAGCAGCAATCCGGGAAATGCACTCGAAGAATGAAGAAAGGAGGGAAGGAAAACGGAGCATATCCCTAGAAGTCCAGCTTAGATTTTGCAACCATAGATTAGATCCACGATCTCAGTCTATCTTTTAAATTTTCAGAACAATGGTTGCTATTTTCTATGTATTTTCCTTTTTTTTATTTATCTTATTTTCATGTATGAATATTATTTCTATGATGATGCTTTAAGTTTGATTTCAGAAATTTTCTTGATTTAAATTTTATCAGCTTGTATGCATATTAAAGTTTTCGTCATACCCACCAATTTCCGGCAAAAAGTTAATTAAGTTATCAAAACTTCATAAAACCTAACTTAGAAGAGTTTAAAACAGCCAAAATAGAAGTAGATGAAGAGAGGAACAAAGCGCTTCTAACCAACCAGACGTTGAAGCGGATTGACCTGCTGTTCAAGGAGCCGCCGCACCTCAAATGGACTTACATGCCACGTTAGGACATTACCCACGTGTTAGAAGAAATTAGGCAAAACATGCCAGCACAAGCACCTGTACCTGAGACAGCACCAGCAGCACCATCTACACCAACACCGTCACCAAACAAGCATCAACGAGGCATCTGTGCATAGGAACATGCATAGCCAAAGTGCACTACCTCCACCCCCACCACCAAGGCCATATAAAGCATGTTGCCTGATTCATCAAAAGCAACCGCTACTTTGAAGGAGCTTATGATAAGCCGGAGGAGGCCGAAGATTGGCTGGCTCAAGTAGAGATGTCCTTTGATGCATATGAAGTTCCGCCCCATCTGCAAATCAAGTATGGAACATTCATGCTTCGTCTAAACGCAAGGATATGGTGGGAGTCAAAGAAAAGAGAGCTGATGACCCCAATCACTTGGGAAATGTTTAGAAATGGATTTTGGAGAATTACTTCCCAGGAAGTTTACGAGTACGCTATAGTGCGGACTTCTTACAAATTGCTCAAAAAGGAAGAACAATCAAGCAATACGAGATTGAGTTCAATAGATTGTTGCAATATGCACCTGACTCCTACAAGTATAGTGAAGAATTGAAAAGACAAGTCTTTATAGGAGGATTGGATGAGGATTTGAGAATGAGGTTAGAAGAATTTGATATAAGGAATTTTCGAGAATTGGTGGAAAGAGCTCGGATCGTAGAAGGAGCGAGGAAAAGGAGAGAAAGAAAGGAAGAGGAAGAAACCCTGATAATCGAAAAGAAGTTTTATGTGAAACCCAGTTTTATACCCCCGCTAAAGAAATCCAAGATCTCCAATGACCACAATAACGACAATGGAAGATTCGCACCAAGAGACGTCCAGTGTTGGAAGTGCAATAGAGCACACTACCAGAAGAAGTGCCCCCAGTGGAAGTGAGAGCAGACCAGGATCTACTGCTTCGGAAATTTGAATCTACAACTTGGAGGGACGATGGATAAGTGAAGAAGTAAACAAAGAGAATGGAAACTTGGCTACCTTGGAGTACATTAGAGGCTATAACAGCGACGTAGGAACCGGTAAGCCTCCAACCCTCTTTTATTGATGTTGTTTCTTTATTTCAAGCAACACAGAAGTTTAAAGTTTTTCTTTATATGGATAAATGGGAGTAATAATCCCCTAATGTGTACATAAGAAGCTTTCAGTTAGTAATCAGAGTGTTTTTCTCTCTTGGAATTCAAAGTGATACATTCTTTCGATATATCTAGTCTAGACTATCGATGATAAGCAATCAACCTAGTTTTAAGATCTAAAAATCCCCACATGAAAGAATGATGAAACCTAAGAAAGTATTGATCGATCATTCAATAATGACGTAAGGATATGAAGTCGCCTACGACTCTAAAGAATAATGGAGTTAAGTAATCCTTGGACAAGATGGATATCTCTCAAGTAGGACCCCAATAGAAGGTCGCAAGGAGAACATAGAACTCATAAAACCAATAAAGACGGAAAAATAATATTGGTAGAGGACTTGCTATCACAAGAAAAGGAGAAGACACATTCTTTCGAGTTGATAAAGGAGAATGAATGACTATCTCAAAAGAAATAAAGAGGAAACCGACCTTTGGAGACATTCATAAATCTCAATAGAAGTTTTAGGAAGAATTCTAGATTCAGATTGCACCCAAAGAAAAAGATCAACTTAGTAACTAGACTAATAACCTATAAGAAAGTCGGGGAACCAACAACAAGAAACTCTAGACCAAGACCTGATGCAATGGAGTATACCACCATGAAATATAACCGTTCAGCTTATAATGGAAGCAAAAGGATAAACCCCTAAGCCAAGGTGTTAACTTTCGAAAAGGGGAATAAAGTGAACATCCACTCCTTGGAAGTAAAAATCTTTTGACCAATTACAAGGAGCGAACTCGTTTTCTCAAGGTTTAGAACCACAATACTACCGACTACAAACCAGATCAAGAAGGGGTGACCCTCGGACCCTTTATAAACTCCACAAGTTCTGGTAACGCTTTTTGGACTCAAACCAAGAATATAAGACCCTGTTGAAGAAGCGAATAATTGACAAAAATCGTGGTATAGCTTGAAGGAGAAAAAGAGATAATCAAAGAATTTAATCTTAAGTATAAGGAGATAGTAAAAAGAATTGAGAAGTTGAACATCGAAAATTTCAAAACAAGGAGAAAACAATCGATAGGTATTAAAACCAACCGTATAAAAGAATAAAAGAGCCTAGAAAGAAATACGAAGGATAAAGAGAAATATAGAAGAAAGGTGTATTAAAGGAAGTTAAAGGATGATTTAGCATAACTAAGGATAAGAAGTCAGTAAGAAAGAATCATGAGTATGGTTCATTATTTGGGATCAACGACATATCAATGAGAACTCAGATATACCAAAGTCAGAGGCATTTAGAAGAAATAAAGTATTAATAAAGAAGTAAGAACACGAAAGGACGGAAGGATCTATAAGGACTCAATAATGCCGGGAAAGTAACCTTCTCGAGATTTTGGACTTCTCGCATTATTAGCAAGAAGGCAAGGACGATTATAATATAAGCAGATCAACTGACGAGGATGATTCGTTTCATAATCAGTCAATATAACGTCCTCTATAAAGCTTTCTAAAGGAAGAAGATATGAAAGCAAAAGAGTTCTAGTCAGAGTAATGACAAAACCAGGACATGAGTATGAAGCAACGAAGAGGAACTGATAACAAGTTTGGAGAAAAAGAGACGCCTGATGCTACGTAACCAACGATCAAGAAAAAAAAAAATTCAAGATCATGGAGGAACAATTAAGAGTGACTCATGAAATGAGAAGGGCACAAGATAGACGAAAGAAATAAGACTGATCGAAAAAAAAGGACCCTCGGAGTTCCAAAATGGAAACCATGTGCACTTAAGGGTAGGAAGTAATTACCATATGATCTTTTGAGGAGTAATAAGGCAAGAAGGAAGTCTGGATTATTGGAGACATGTGACACATCCCCATTCAACAAATAGTTAGGGAATCGAGTTACGAAGATAAAAGTTAATGTTTTTGAAGAAGAACTTTTGAGGAATACCCAATACAGATATTTATCTAGAAGAGTTCAGGGAATAAGAAATGAGGACAAATCAACTAAGAGGAATTTTTTTCAAATAACCTGAGGAGATATGAATGAAGCGCAACCCAAGTATTCAAGTTTAGTTAAAACCATAATTGGGAATTTCCAAGTTTTGAGGACAAAACTTTCTTTAAGGGGCCCAAATTTTTGGAATCGGTTTAGCATAAAACCCTAAACCGGAAGTCAAATGGAACCCTAAAGGTCAACAAAACCCTAGTTTACCGTAACCGATTAAGTATGGCATTGCCGTTTTCCTTGGTCCTGGAAAACGAACTTGGGATAATTAGCTAGAATAGTTTGTAATAACCATAGGTTTTATAAAAATGTCAGTTTTGCGAATTTCGGGTATCCTTTGAACCCGATAGGATACGGTTCTCGAAAAGCGAGTTCGGGAGCTCGGGATAGGAAAAATATTCCGAATACACCGTTAGACCCGTAAAAATATAAGTTTTCCAAAAATATCACTTTCGTAATTTTTCGGTGAGTAAAAATAACAGATATAGCTATTATATGCTTATTTTCTACTATTGGTACTTTATTAGTTATATCTACTTTACATTACACTATTCATTACTATTCTTTTATCTCTACTTTTTCTTACACCTATTCTTACACACTCCATAACCTATAACCTTAACTTTTTACCTTTCCCATAACTTTATTTCACATCTACCTTACATATTACATTTTTAAATAACAAAAAGTCAAAAGAAATAAAATCACTCCCCCTCTACATTGAAGTGGCCAACGCCCCCCTCTCTCTACATCCTCAATTTTGTTTCAATTTTTATTTATTTTAATCACACAAAAATCACTCCACATTTTCCTATAAATACCCCCTTCTCTTTCACTTCTTTCACACATTCACTACCCACAAATTCTTACCAAAACTCTCTCAAATTTCCTTTCAAAAATCTCTCAAAATACCATCCCAAAACTCTCTCAAAATAAATCCACAAACAACTTCTACCAACAACTAAAACCCATAACCACATAACCATACCAAAGTCTTCTTTAGGTAACTACCTTCTTTCATTTTCTTCTTCTTCATGTCATGTAACTTTACATAACCATAGTGTGAGTTTCTGTCACGCTCCGAGGGGTACTCTAAAAGTGGCAGTCCGCCGTACATAATATTAAAGCCTAAGAATGACCACCTCAGTCACGCAAAGGCTTTCACACTATGTACAAGGCGTCTAACACATAAAGGAGACACATCGGAATGATACATTTTATCTTGATACAATTGAGTAACAATGTAAAGGAAATAAAATCTACTATACTTTCGATACAAACCACTATACTTCAAAATACAAATCATTTAACTTTAATTACATTCATCCACAGACTTCTCTACATAAACTATTACAAGACAAATCATAAACTAGCTGATAACTTCAAACATTCGTATCCCTTGCCAACATCCCAAAGTCATTCCCGGCTCCAACCAACTCAGTCCCCAAATTTGCATTCTTGAGATAACCTGTTCATTTAAACAACTATAGGGGTATAAGCTACACTAGCTTAGTGAGAATTCTCTTAATTCCGTACCATAACAAGCAAGTTATAATCAACCATATGCTATGCATGAGCAAACACATGAGCAACCAATTATGTATGGGTATCCGAAACCCACACACAGAACGGATTTACGCCCTCCGTATCTTGGGTTAGGGATGGTATTGAAGTCTACACAACTGCTGCTAGTCCCCAAGCCCTTGGCTCATAGCACTCGCCTCGGCTAAGCTCACACATGGAATGCATCCCCGATGCGCCTTAGTTTCCTATGAATGAGCTCTGATCCCGGGTCTCATTATCCAAACGAGTCCTCGGACTATACCGATCGACTTGCGTAGGAGTAGCACGCTACCAAATGCAATATGTCCGATGCGATGCATAATCAATTTACTTTTTGCTTAGGTCAAAATATTTATACATTCTTTAGAATGACCAACCAATATCATACATATAACAGAAATAATATGAACAATGCAGTTATCCAATCAATCGTGGTTTCGATATGATTTAGTATTCCTTGGCATACATTCATCACAGTCTCATAACATATCCCATCCCCATTCATATCGATTTTTATCTATTCCTATACTTCTAATGCAACTAGCTACAAGCACAATCAAGGTAACAAAACAAGGAGAACACTCACCCGGCCATTGATCACCGGTCTTCTAGTAAGAGTAATCCGGTGGTATGAAATCATCGATTCCGGGATCTCCTAAAAAGGAAGAAATACTTTAATAAGTATTTCAAATCAAACTAATCCAAACAATTTCATACAAACTATCAAATCCGTAATTCTCGTCCTAAGCGGGGATTTCAACTTAAAACGGCCATAACTTGGTCATTTTAACTCGGAATCTCGCAAATTATATATTGATTTCTATCTACTTTGAAAGATCTATCTAATTCTAATATTATTTTCAAATTTCAAAAACTTTTAGGTCGTGGAACAGAGGACTCAGATGAGGTCTGTAACTTTGTCATTTCCGAAAAATTGTTTCGCACTCAATCAAAATGTTTCTCGTTAATCATTCATGGGTAGATAAAATATGAATGAATTCCTAATATGAATGTCATGTAATGAGTTCAAAATATGCATGATCTTAATGATTTTTTATAATGAAACTTTTAAGGATTCCTGAAAAACCCTAAAAATATAGATGTAATAAAAAAAAAAGGAAAGAAAGGAATTAGCTTGAAAATATGGAAAAAAAAAATTAAAACTTTTCAGTAAAGTGTAGAAACTAGTGGGTCAAGTTCAAACCTCTGAGTAGTTGAACTTTTAGTTGAGTAATTAACTTAATTAATTTAATTGAGTTAGAAATTGGATCATTATGTGTTAGAGATCACTCAATTCCATTCTAAACTCCTTGATTATTCAATTTCATATATTTTTTCATCAAAACAATTCTAGTTAGTTGATTGAAATCCTAACTAGACTCTTAAATTCAATAATTCCTTCTAAAGTCCTAAATCAAGGTTAATTAGTGTAAAATCATTAATTAACATTCCTAAATCCCAAAGGATTATTTAAAATACCTAAATTATCTTCTAAAATGTTTTCTCAAACCCTCACATGCTTAAGAACCCACTTACTCACTCACATGCTTCAAGATTTAATCCTAGCCTTCATCTAATCTCTAACCTAATGCCACTATCTATAAAAGCTTCTTTATTTGGCAAAACCCTAACCCTACCACACACAAATCCACAAGCCACACTCCTATGGTCAGTTGCCTCCACAAACCAAAAATGTCATTTTTATTTCATCTTACACACTTGAGAGAAACCTAGGACAAATCTCTAGTCATATACCTTTGATCTTTACCAAAAATGGTTCTTTTATTCATCTAAACACATCCAAACTTCCAGCAACCTTACATAGCTGATCAAAGAGTGAAATCAACATAAAATAACCCCCATTTAGCAAGGAAAAGCCCAGGGCACAAAGAGGGAAATCTTCATCAAATTTAATTTGAAGTAGTGGTTGTGTATTGAAGTTTAACTTAATTTTAAGAGTATTAGGTAAGTAAACTTTGATTCTTTGATTGATTATGTTTTTATTTGATTTAAGATTTGAAAAACACTTAATGAACCTCTCGAACACTTGCTGCACGTGTAAGATATATATGTATATGATGATATATTTTGATGATTTTTGGATAATCATGTTAGATTTAGGTGTTAATGATGTTATAGTGAAGTATATTGCATATAATCATCTTATATATGTTGAATCCTTAATATATATTGATTATCACTTGATGAGCATGTATTTATAATATGAATAACCTGCTGTACATATTTAGAAATTCATGTTATGGATGTTCCATGTTGATATCTTTCATTGATTCATGTTAAAAATGAAGTTATATGATGATTTGAGCCTAAACTTGATGATTTTAACTTGTGTTATGATAGGATTATGATTAATCATGATTATTGACATATTTAGTATCATGTTTAGGTGTGATATTATGTTAATGGTATTCTGATCACGTTGTGAGCCAAGTTATGTGTTTTAAACTTGTATTTGGGCTATGTTCTGAAATTCCTGTTTTCCCCTGTTTAAAATCCGATTTTAAAAATAGTTTTAGCATAGTAAATGAGATTTAAAAACCGTGAAATTTTACAGGATTTTATTTCATTAAAATTAGTATAATTTAGGCTCAAGAATCACTTAAAAAGGTTAAGAATTGATGGAGTTATTAGTTGTGCAATAAAACATACCACCCAGTGGATTCTGTTTTGTTCCTGTTAGTTAGCCCAACTTCAAATTATCATAACTCATCCATACAGATTATTATCACTTGAATTAGGTACCAATAGAAATCTCTATGAGTCTAGTTTCTAACCCAACTGGAACCACTCAAAAATTCGTTCGGATGGCCCAGATATGCCCATTTTAGTAAAGTATGCGCAATCTGACTTTCAGGGAAAAATTGGACAGATTTGGTCCTTTGTGAAAAACGAATTCTTAAAAATAGTTATTGGGCTCTAAAAATCATACAAAAATTCATGGAAGTATTTTTATTGATTATCTTTCAAAAGAAATTTATTTTACAGAAATCCGATATGATTTGGCGGCCCAAATAGCTAAAATGTGAGGATATACCATACTTTATGATGGGCTGGAACTATAGAGTAGTTTTTGGGCTTACAATCAAACCTAAATATTTTGTATCAATCTGAACCTATTCTAATATGGGCCTATCCATATCATATCAAGGTCCATATCCCTTAAAAATAAATCTAAAAATCAAACCCATGACTTTAGCTTAAACCCCATGGGTTTAAAATATAAAAATGAGGTCCATTACCCACTTTTACTCCAAGTGGACCTTACACCCAATACTTTAAGCACATCATCTAAGCTCCAAGAGTATTGACTCTTAATGGGTCCATATACATTTCATGGGCCTTATAGCTTAAATTATAACTTAGTTACTTATTGGGCCTAATAGGTTCACTCAAGGCCTAATATTCCTAAATAAGACATAATTCTAATCTTTTGGGCTTATCACATATATTTAGGTCCAATAACTTAATTAAACTCCTAATTGGACCAGTCCAATCATGAAGCCCAATTTAATTCTAAGCTTTATATATATAGATTTCCTTAATGGGCCCAAGCCTACTTCAAGGCCCATTAACCTAATAAAGTGAAAATGATTAATAGTTATTTAATGGGCTTAACTAGTAAACCCTTAAGGCCCATTACTTCTAAATAAGATATTCAATTACATATGTCTTAATGGGCTTACTCTATATCTACTCCAAGCCCATTTCACCCTAAAATTTTGTAAAGTCTTATAAAGTTAAGGCGTTGTTCTAAAAGCTTAATACTTGATATAATTCTTTGTAAATGCTTAATCCTGATTTTGTTAAATCTTTTGTTAACAGATTCTTCTTTCTGTTATCCTTCGGACTTCTTCGAGTTTCCTTCTGTTATACAAGGTACGCAGTAACATGCGTGTTGCTTGTTAGGACAGGCATTAAAATGGTTAAAAACTTAAAGACGGCTTAATGATTAATTGCTTGTGTTTGGTCGGGCTCGGGCCGGAGAGTTCCGACGACCCCATTAGAGTCCAACTCTAATGTGGTAGAGTGTAGGCACTTAGGCCACCCTTGGTGGTACGGTGGCTAGCTGACGGGCCGGTACAGTAGCGGGGTAACGATTAACCCCATTGAAGAGAAGTTGCACAGCTGGAAGACTACGGTAATGGGCCCGTACCTTCACTGTGTAGATGGATTGGTTCGGTTAATGTCAGATAACGGCTGGAAAACCCGGACGGAGCTAGTTTCTTCCAGGGTCTTCGGACCATATCTTCCAGGGTCTAAGGACCAAGCTTCCAGGATGTGACACCGGCTTGTCATATCACATCCCCCTTGTCGTGTGCGTATGCACGAAAGGATTTCCCTGCCCCGTGTTTGATTCGGAGTATGAGTGCTCCTGTGCTGGCTTAATTAAATACCTCAATTTATTGGTTGTGCTTGGTAGAATAAGTATGCTTGCATTCACGTCGCATGTGCTTGCGTTACTGTGTATTGGGCTTCGCCGCTCATTCTAATCATTTCAGGTACTGATTGTGTTTCTGGTGATGATGGCTATGATTCTGATGACCGCTATGACTTCTTGGGGTATGGTACCGACTTCGAGGAGTGTGCTGACGAGTTCTACGATTAGATGCGGGCATTGTTTTATGCTTACTGTTATGTTCTTTTGGAGAGCCTAGTGAGGACTCTACTGTTTTTGAGATACTTATACAGTTTTTGAGATACTGTTTACTTTTGGGGCGCCTGTGTGCGCAAGATTATTGTATTTTTTTTTTCATCACTTCTTATTTCGATACTATGGTTTTATGAGTTATTTACTCTTGTGAGTAATCTTTTTGAAATTGGTATCAAATGTTTTATTTCCGCTGCAGTTAAATATTTGTGAAAACTAATTAAAGAGTTTTCGAAAACTAAAATATGTTAGAAACTCACCATAGTTTGTAGGAGCCTTTCGTGAATTACACTTAGTGATTCGCGGGCGGGCTGTTGCACCCTATCTCGGGGAGTGACAATTCCTATTTAGCACAAGACTCCACAATAGTTACTTCTTAAAAATCCATTTTTTCCAAATTTTGCTCCTCCTAGTGTTTTGAGATTCTATTCTTAGAAATTCATTGCTATCTAAATAAAAATGAGTCTTCATCATCTATACTACCCAAGACCTTCATTTCTACATAAAACTTCACATTTTCCACCTTGCAAGTGTGTTTTTAAATATGCTTTTCACAAAAATCCGAATTTTGAAAAATTTATTTCTTGCATAATTCTTTTGAGAAAACTTGTTCAATGCATCAAAATTTAAAGCTTTACTGTATCTATTTCCTAAGAACTTCATTTAACACATAAAACATGCCATTTGAGCTTAAATACTAGGTGATTACATATGCATTATCTCAAATTACGAATTTGACAAATTGATCACTAACTTAAAATTTTCCATCTTAATTCCACTACTTGTTTTACACATTACTCATGCCTAAATTCATTTCAACTTGTAAAAATCATTCCTTAGATATACCTATTACATATACCTTTCACTTTTTATGTAAAATAGGAGTTTCAAAGTGGTTTCAAGGGTTTTCAAAATAGGTCTCAAGAATCATACGAATTTTCCCTTGAACTTTTCTAACAAAAATCTTTTCTTTTCAAGTTCTTTGCCTTATATTCATAAAGATCTACCAACTAACATGTTTATATATACAAAGCCAAGCTTTTATGAACATTAATGCATGAAAACACAAAATATGCATATGAACATGAATGTCAAGGAAAACATGAGTGTCTAAACACTAGATCTACAACTTATAGGGCATGAAGATGAGGTTTAAGACATGAACATATACTTTTCATGCAAGATCTCTACTTTTATATGCATGAACATAATAATACTTCAACAAAAGCTTGTTAAACACAAGATCTACTCTTGTAATGGCTTGAGATTCATGCATTCATGTTTTCTTATCCCTAGCATTTGCTCATTGGGATTTTAAGGTGAAAACATACAAGAATATTCTTGCCATTGCAAGATTATGTAGTAGAAAGACTAGAAATCATCACCTAAAAGGAGTTTTGGAGATGAAATGAAGAGGAAATGAACTTGTGAATGTGTGTGTGGGTGGGGGTGGAGTCACGGCAAGATGAGGAAGAAGAGAGGATTTTGCTTTTGAAAAAAATTTGCAATGAGTAAAAATGAGGAGAGAGAGAGAGTAGAAATGAGTTTATTATTAAGTGTTTTAGGGTTTATTTGTATAAAAAGGAGTAAAATAAAACAAAATAGAGGGAAATGGGGAGGGGGATGCGCCGGCCAACATGAGAAGGAAAGAGAGGGAGAGTTGAATTTGTTTGAAAAATTGGAATTTGTGTAATAAAAGTGTTAAATGTAATCATTTGCAAGAAACAAAAATTTCTTGGAAAAGAAAATATAATTGAGTGTTTGTAAGGATGTAAGACTAGGGTATGGGTGTGTGTGTAGTACGTTGTACTTATGAATAGTAATAAATAGTAGACAAGACACCTACTTTACTGGTAGTAAAGAAAATACGGGAAAAAGGCTATAACTGTAATTTTTATAGCCCGAAAAATTATAAAATTTATATTTTTGAAATCCTTATAAAATTTCGGTTCTAATGAATATTCCGGAATATCTTTCTGAGTTTCTAGCTCCGGGGCTCGCTTTTCCGTAATGGAGCTCGGGAAAGCCCAGAATAGAAAATTTTTCGAAATCAAAACTTTCTAAGGTTTAAAATATACTTTAAAACAATATTCCACATTAAATTATTTTATAAAAGTTCTTTTGATATAAAACCAAAATAAAGCCGGATCTAGGGCTTCTAGGTTTTTCTCACAAGATCTGGACCAAACCAGTTTAGGGTTTCGTTTCCAGGTTTTCGAAGTTTACTTGATTACTAAGACAACTGAGGTTTATATTATAAGAATAATAACATTGTAAAATGAAAAGTAGTGAATAGTACCAAAAGACCAGTTAAATGCCGGTAGTAATAAAATACGAAATAAATCGCAAAATCAAATAATTCTAGCTATATATATATATATAATTTATAAAACTGATATATTTGGAAAGCTTAAGAAATTATGAGTCTAACGGTACTAATATTGTATATTTAACATTTCGACCCCTGGGGCACGCTTTTCAAAGTCTGTACCCGATCGGATTCAAAATGAATCGAAAATTCGTTCATCTCATCTTTTAGATCATCCTAGAATTAATACGAACCAACTACACCTCTTTCTTTCATTCCGACTCCTTAGTTTAGGAATACGGAATCGCCGAATCTTGGTTACTATGGCTTCTCGGGAATTTTTGGGATTTAGGTTTTCCGGTTGACTTTCTGGTTTATACCTTTGCCAATTTGGAAACTGATATTTTATGTTTATACAATATATTTGATTTGAGATATTCATTTTAAATTTTATTTTTGTAAGTATTTAATATCTTTCAACCTTTTCGGAATTCTCGAATTGGGTTTCATTTCCGAAAGTTAATCGTTATTTACTTTTTAATAATTTGATTTTGGATTCTATATTACCCGATTTTACAAGTTGGAGTTACGTATGGAATTTGTTGTACGTAGGGGTTTTGGAATTGAAGTATGATGAGTTCTTATTTTGTTTTTAAGGATTCTAATCTTTCTCCAGATTCGGAAATTTCTGGATTCGCTCGTGTTCTTGAACTAATTGGAATTCGGTTTTAATTTAGAGTGTTTTTTTTTTAGGGTTTATTTTAGAAGTTCATATTGGAATTATTTACTGAAATTTTCCGGGCTTACAGTTTCCAAAGACTACAAGTTATGAAAGCTACATTATATTCATGTATTGTTCTTGTTCATGCAAATCCATTTATGTTTATGTTATCATTTTTTTTATTGTTGTTAATATATCTAAGTATTACTATCTATATATATATATATATACATATTCTTTAGAGCATATAAGCTCACTTGCAATTTATTTATTTCATGCAAAGTAATTTATTTATTTCATTGAAATTTATTTATTTATTCCTTATTATTTTAAGACTAGTCTCTAGTCTTATACTTGTCCTCATCAAGTCAAAACAAGTTTTTCTTTCTTTTATTTTATTTTATTTCGGGACTACTCTACTTCTTAGTCCTGGGACCCTTCAAAAAGCTAAGACTCCAATACTTGACTTTATTATTCATGTTTTTTGTTATTTTTGTTTACTATTATTCTCATAAATCATGTTCATTTAGATTGTTGTCCAAAAATTTCAATTTCTAAAAATAATTAAACAAAAGAGATTTTGTCACTTAGAAATAAGTTTATGTAAAGTATAAAATCTATGAATTAACAAAACTAAACTCATTCCTTTCAAAGTTACAAAAAAAGAACTTACTAAGATTTTAGAAACTACTTTTACTATAAAAAGTTTCTTAAGTCACATATTATTCCACTTCGTTTTATCAAGAAAATAAATTTTTATGCATGAACGATTTTTATGAAAGATATAAGGCATGAGGAAAGGATGTGAAATTTTCAAATAAGGATTTTCGTAAACAAATAGACAAAGGAGATTGTACAAGAAAAATAAATAGGAATAATAGTATATTTTCTGAAAACTCCAAATTAGTATTAGTATAGAAAACTTAGAAAATTTATTTTCAAAAAGTTACTTGAATATATGTATAAGCCAATATAAAACATTTTCGTAAAATGAAAAGAAACAAAATAGTCATTTCAAGGAGGTTACAAACATGAAATTCTTGTAAACTATATTTTTCTAAAAACAACTCCAAAACCGACATGATTTTACTTAAGTAAAATAAATGGACAACAAAACATTTGAGCATGAGTGAATATGAGCTAAGTAGTCATCAAAAAAGAATTTTTTAACTATATAGATAACTAAGTATTTATGCAACAAATTTTGATTTCTTGAACCAAGGTTGTTTTTACTTGGAAAATCCGTGGTGAATTTTGTCGCCACTGTTTCGGAGCCTATATGGCTTCGTTTGATGAAAATAATTTTGGAAATGAGTAGATCTTTTCGAGTAGGTAGAAATCGGTATATTATATGCACGATTCCGAGTTAAAATGACCAAGTTATGGCCATTTTAAGTTGGAACATTCATTTATACGAACTTTAACGTTCTTTTGACATTGTTTTGTCAAATTTCAAAAAAATCGTCAAGGAATACTCATTGTGGGTATTTTCTTTGGTTAGGTGACCCCGAGGAAGGATTCCTTTACCCGAGGATTATTACGATTAAGAGGAGTGTATGAACGACTCATCCGCTTAGAGGAATAGTCGACATAGCATCGTGAGTTTATTTCCATTAAATGCTATACTTGTTGTGCTTGTAAATTAGTTGCATTAGAGTTAGGAAAAGATAAATCGATATGTATGTAAAATAATTTATTGAAAGAATTTTAAGAATATCGGAGCCGGAATTGTTTTAAATGTTTGTTTTAGTATAGCATTGATTTGTATGAAACTCCTTGATCGCCTTAAATTCAAAAATAATTATGCTATGACTTTATAAATAAATGAATTCATACATACTACAAAGTAAGTCACATTTCATTGTGGGTTATTATCCTTGGGGTGAGAAGGATAGTAAGCTCATGTAGAAAGCAACACTTGGCGGGAGATCCGAAAGCGATTGCTTGGCGGCTTAAGGGAAATGCTTAGCGGAAGATCCGGAAGCAAGGTCAAATCAAGTAGATTCGAAATGCTTGGCGATGAGTGCTCACAAGCTTAAAACTTTTTAAATTAAAACTACTTGTTTTGAGGATAAGGATCACCAAACCCCGAATGGAAGGCGCAAATCCATTCAACATACAGTTTCCGAAAAACTATATACTTGTTTGCTCACGTGTATGTTGCATTACATATGATTATTTAAATCAACTTGTTTGAAATCTTGTTACAAGAAGTTATTTATGGAAATAGTTCTCACTAAGCCTATTAGCATATACCCCTATAGATATCTTTTGCAGTTTCTCTACTTATGGTTAAGGCCACGAGGACCCTGCGGGCTGGTAATCTCTTTTGGATAATAGAAATTTAGATAAAGTGTAGCATTAGTATCGATATACAAATATCCATATAATAGATTAGTGATCAAGAGGAAATGTCCCTAAGTTTGTAAAGCCATTGATATGAATGAATGATTATTATGAATCCTCTTTTCTTAATGTGTTATTTATATCTTCTTAAACTTCATAATTCCATATATGGTGCTCTAAATTTGTGAAAGCACGCCTTACACTTAATATAAAAGCTTTTAGGAATGGCTAAGGTTGTCATACTTAAACTTTAATATTGAGTGTGGCGGACTGTCACGTTTAGGGTATCCTTTGGGGCGTGACACATACACACTACCTTTTAACCAATACCTCAAACACTTACTATACCAACAACTCAGAATTCTGAGTAGATGACTATTAACCAATCTAAAGCTCTCATTACAACTCAAACTTTTTCTAGTGTCACAAAACCGGTAGAGGAGTTCGGTGAGAATTTGAAATACCTCAAATCTTCACCTATATAAATTAGAAATTAAATCTAGATAGTTTAAATAAATAAAACAGATAAACAATAGAGTAAGACTAGATAATTTAACATGAATAGATTAATAAATAGATTTAAATTAAAATTGAGATTTTAAATATTTAAATTGTCTATTTGTTCTATTAATTTTATTCCAACAAAATCAAACTCATAACCTTTTTCCAATTTGTCAATTATAAATTCATTTTCTTCAATTTTAAATCTTTAATCTCTTAAACATTCATTATAAATGTTTAGTGGATTTCTAAATCCCTAAACTTTAGTCTAAATTTTCATACCCTTAACCTCTATCAATTTTGAAATCATCTGCCTATTTAAAAATATTAATTCTTTGGGCCGAACCTAAACCAAGTATCAATTTGCTATAAACTAAACTCCCAAATAAATCCTTATTCCAAGTTATTCATTTCTAACATATAAATTCTCAAATCAATTCCTAAACACTTTCAGAATTGAAGATATTATCTAAAAGGTTTGAACCTAATACATTTATTCTAAAATATCTATAACCTTTATCTTTTTCTTTCCTTTTATTTTTTCTTACCTGTGTTATTTCTTTTCTTTTCTTTCCTTTTTGTTTGGTTCCGCCTCTTCCTCTTCTTCTCCTTCATTCTCTTCTCTTTTTTTCAATTCATCACTTCAAATCTCAATTTCAAGAGGATCAAAAGAAATTAACGTTAAGAAACAAGATAGAATATGGAGAAATCAGCATGTAGAAGCTTCATCAAATAAGAAGGATGAGGATGAGTAGTGAAGATCAATTTGCATGTGTTTGCTAAAAAGATAAGTAGAATTGTTTTTCTTTGTTTGATAGTTGTTTCTGTATGTATATGATGAATTGATGCTACTTATATGTAAGATTTAAGATAAAACTTGCAAACTTGTAATATATGAACTTATATGTTAAAACATAAATGAGATCATGCATGTTAGAACTAGGATTTTGAATGAAATATGAAGTAAAAATATGAATATAGATATTATAAGTGATTATTCTAAGTTTGTATGCTGAGTATAAGATGTTAGATGTTGAAAAATGATGTAGAATAGTAGTAAAATAAGTTAAGTTTTTGAAGTAAACGAATAGAGCAAAGAGCGAGGGGAAACATGAAGCTTATTAGTCATGCTCTTTATTTTTACTCATAGAGAAGAAACATGGCCAACCCTATCCAACGGTGCTTCTCTCTATTTCATTTTACATATATATTTCCATAACATCATGGTTAGAACACGGCTCAATGTATCCCACCATGTTTCTCTCTATGCTTCAATCATGTTTCTCACTTGCTTGTGCATGATGGGAATACGGTGAAATGTATTTAGCTGTGCTCCTCTTATAATAGAAACACGAGAGGGAACATGACCACCATATTTGCCTATGTTCCTTATTAAAAAAATAAAATAAAACAATAATTATAATAATAAAATGAAGTAGAGGAATGATAATTAATATAATGTGGTAGATAATTTGTATCATTAACAATGAGTTAAGGGAATTAATAGGTTTAACAACAAATTAGATTTAACATAGTTTCCAAACATAAAATGAACTTAGTTAATGATCTTAAGTTCAACATGATTTAACGAACATTAATTAGTTAAAATGAATTAGATTGATTAAGTTTAATCAACTTGACTTAGTAATTGAATTAAATGATTAATTCTAATCAATTTGGCTAAGATTAAGTTAAAATAGGCTAAATAACTATTAATTGGCTTAGACTGATATGTTAGGATAAACCATGAATAGTAAATCGAGTATGTTGTTTCAAATGTTTGTTTGTTAAGAAATATGAGTATTTTTGAAAATGAATGATATGATGATGTTTTTATAATAAATTATTATAAATAAATAGAAAAGAAATAATTTGACAAACAAGGGCGGACCATCCATATCTTGATGAGGTAATCTTTGTAGCCATGGCAAGATTCCTACTTAGTGCATGATAAAATAGGTTTTTAAAATAAGTTTTATGTAAATAGATAAATAATTTAAATGTTGACATGAGTTTAATTCTTAAACAAATATGGATACCTGATTTATATTCTGAAATGGCTTCTAATCTACCTTGTGTCTATGGTTAGATTTCGAATATATAAGGTACACAGTAACGTGCTTGTTATTTATTAGGATAAGAATTCCTAAAGAACTAAAACTTAAAGAAAGCCTAATTAATAAATGTTTCTTATACTTATGTCATTGCATCCGGTCTAGGGAGTGACAACCTTGTCTAGAGCTGGGCATCGTAGTTAGGTGCTTAGGCCAGCCCCTACCATAATGCAATGGTATGTCATGATGCAATGGCAATTCATAGGTGGCTCGGTGGGTAGCCAGGATAAATGGTATTGATATAATGTTTGCTTAAACTTAAGGTGAAGTAACATGGTTTAGTTCACATTTATGAAATCGATTAAACTAAACATTACGAACTAAGATAAGTAAAGATGTGTAACGATTAGGGCTGGGCAAAAAAACCAACCGAACCAAACTAATCCGTAATCGAACCAATCCAAACCAAAAATATGGTTCTTTTCATGGTTTGGTTTGAAAATTTTCAAATCCAAACCAATCCGTAAATTTATGGTTTGGTTTGGAACGTAAACCAAACCAATCCGTAAAACCGAACCAAACGTTTTAGAAAAATATAATAATATTTTACTATATGTTTATATGATTTCATTTTATATTTATTATTTGGTGAATATTAATTAAAATCAACTTGTTCTTTTTAAAAAATTTTTAAGCTCATGATATGTAATTTTTTTTATGATGAAATATTATTTTTTTTAAATAGCTTTTAACTTTGTAAAGTATGAAATTTATTTATTCAGTTATAAACTTTCATTATGTATTAATTGTTTAATATATTTTATCAGTTGGTCATTTTATTCATTGATGAATTTTGTTGATAGATGATTTTTTTATTTTAGCTAAATTATTGGTAGATAATTGACATGATGGTTATATTAAAAATCATAAATTATGACTTACTATGTATAGGTTAATGAATGTATTTTTATTAGTGGATAATTGATTTTATAGAGAACTATTAGAAGCATGATGAATTTATAAAGTATTTTTTCGTGGTTTATAATATCAACTTTGTAAAATGATATAAATATTTAAGAATCTACACAAATGTAAAAAAACTAGAACAAGGAAAATTTTTAGTTAGAATTTTGATTTATACTGTAATTTAAACCGAACCAAACCGTTATTTAATAGTTTAAAAAATTTATAATCCGAAACAAACCGTTACTTAACGGTTTGGTTTGGGATGGAAAAAAAACCAAACCGTAAATTATGGTTTGGGTTGGTTTTAGGAAAAACTGAACCAAACCGATCCGTGCCCACCCCTAGTAACGACGACAAACCCTATATGAGGCTATTTTCCTTTTTCGGATAGAGATAAGAGATATAAGTATCTGGGTTAGTTATATTAACCCCCTAAGCAACTATCGTTACTTAAGACCTAAAAATTCCCTGAGGCTTGTTCCGGAGTGTGAGTACTCTCGTGTTGCTTGTTTTACCTTTATTGAATTGTATGTTTTCAATGTGAATTTTGATGAGACAATTAGTTGCACGATTAACTACTCAATTGTATTAAACTACACTTGATTAGTCAAACAACTTAGATGAACAACATGCTATATAATATATGTGTGTTTTTGTGTATGTGTTTTTCTCTGGAGATTGTGTAGGTGCAAAATAAATCATCAAGTAGGTACAAATTATGGAGCACAGCCTTGATCGTGGCCTGATTGCGGCCTTCATCAAGAGCGTGATTGGTCTAATCAAGAGACAAATCCAAGGTGCAACAAGTTTGAAGTGCGACAAGTTCAAATCCTAAGCTTGACGAGTTCAAATAAGCACAAACTTGATCAATGGTCAAATTTAAGGTGCGACAAGTTTAAGGCTCAAAAAGTGTAAGGGTGACAAGAATCAAGGCACAACAAGATCCAAAGAGCGACAAGAACCAAGGCGTAATGAGTTCAAAATACAAGCCGATGTAGCATAAAAGAGCCATTACGCGCATTTAATGCTTGATGATATTAAGACGTTATCTCTAATGGATATTTAGATCTTTAAAATGTATAAATACTTTCTCTTTGGGAGATTCAAATAAGCTTTTAAGAACCTTCATTTGTCAACAAACAAAATTAGAAAATCCTCTCATTACCTTTTTTTTCTCTTGTTCATTATTTGCAAAATCTATAAAAAGAGAAAATTAAATCCATGCTCTATTCTTGTATTTGTTATCTATAAGAAAACATTATAAAAGAGAGGAAATCTTTTATTTCCTAAGAGTTGTAAATTTATGTACTGCTCTATTTGAGCTTGTAGATTTTTTATTTAATAAAGTACGTGAAGTTCTCTGATTGAAGGCGATTTAGGTGATCGTGGAGAGAAGGAATCTGGCTGAACTCCACATTAAATTTGGGCTTAAATCTTCTTTCCCTATCTCTTTAATATTCCTTTCAGTACTCTATTATTGTCATATTTGCTATTATTAAAGTTTAAATTATCTATTGCACAAAAATTTATTGTTTGAGTATTTTAAGTCAAATACTCAATTCACCTCCCTACTGAGTATTGTCTAGTGTGCTTTCAATCTTAATTTAAAGATATAAACTTTTGTCATGCTAGGCATTGGCTTACTATTGTCATCTTTCCAGGTGATAATGATGATTTGATGAAAATGATGATTAAATCGGGAGTCTGGGATGACTCGAGGAGAGTTTGTTAAAGAACAAGATGAGTCAGGATCGTTGGCTTTTATTTTATTTTGTTTCAGGCCTAGATTTATCTTTTAAAAGTTTATTTTCTTTAAGGTCTTGGTTATGAAGCTCATGTTTGTAATTTAATCTTTTAAATTTTTGTTTTACCATCAAGAAATGTATGTGAGATACCTGATGGTATGGTATGTTTTAAAGTTAGGTTACTTTGGAGAGTAGCTCATAGTTTTTTTTTTTTTTATTTAATGAAAAAGTTGATCTACTCGTATGAGTAGAAGATAGAAATATTCTTATAAAGTTTGTTTTTAACACTGCTAAATCCAATTGTCTCCAAATCTAATTAAATGATTTTAAAATTTAAAATTAGATAGCAATATTCATGATGAACAAATTTTTAAGAAAGCCTGTGCGTGTAATACCTAAGGTATTATACGTGGTTGGGGACTAGGCATGCCTGAGTTTCTATTCGGGGCATGTTGGATCTTTATGGAATTTATTGTAGGTGTGATAAATGTTGTTGTCTCCAGGGTGAGTTATACCAAAAGCGGTTGTAATTTGCAGCCAAAAAAGAAAATGAGAAAGAAGGTATTGATAGACGTTGCAGAGAAGGATGTTAAACCAACTTACACAATGAATTTTCCATCCAATGATGAGAATGAGTCTAAGACTAAGGACACAATGTTGACTTTATCTAAAAACTTTAGCGATGCACCTTAGCTTTGGTTCCAACTTTAAAAAACCTAAGTTTAAAAGGGAAAAATGATAGTGAGTTGTTTAATATGGATAAAAAAGCCAAGATTATTGTTGATATCCGTGAGGAAAAGAGGTGGTAGAGACCCAAACAATGAGAAAGTCACACTACGTAAAGCAGTTCGAAAGACAACAGGAAGAAGGAAGGAGGGTATGATGATGAAAGATGTGGTCAATAGTTGTCTAATTGATGTGCCTATAATTGGCACACGCGGACCATGATCCACTTATCATGGAATTGTGAAGAGCTTGGGTCTCTTTTGACAATCCATCTACTAAATGACCTAATAAAAAAGTAGTCATTTGTAGTTTTTTTTTTAATGGAATCCAAAAATAAAAGCTGTCAACTAAAGAGGTAAAAAATAGATTTAAGTATTTGGGCATTTTTTATGTTCCTCTAATGAGTGCTAGTGGTAGCCTCTCTCTTTCTGATACAATGCAGATGTTAACTTCCACATACTTGAAAGTTGTTGTTTATGCATGGTAAAGTACACTGGAATGATGGTTCTTTGGCAGGTGCTTTTACTTGGGTATATGCACCTTCAAATTTCATTGAGAGGGTAAAGTTATGGAAGCAGTTAGTAGAGTTATCAAAAATAGTGGAGAGATCAAGGTTGTGTGTTAGTAATTTTATGAGATAACTAGTGATCATAGGAATGGAGGCCACCCAAAAGAGAGAAGGCATATTTATGCATTCGATACAATGATTTCATATGCCAATCTCATTGATCTGGGCTTTGTTGGTAAAATGTTTACATGGGTTAATAAAGATGTGATGATTCTTTTATGAAGGAAAGACTAGATAGAGGCTTAGCATCAGCAACTTGGTTAGAAAAATATCCTCAGTCTTAGTTATTCATGAACCCCTATCAGGTCTGACCATCTTATGATTATTGTGCATTATGCCTTTTCAAATGAAAAGGGAATAAAAAGTAAATTTGAAAATTTATGGAGAGCATCAAATGAATGTGGTACTGTAATGGAGCATGTGGTGGAGAATGTGGATGCTGAGAGTTTTAGAAAACATTATGTGCAATCTAGCAGAGTATAGTAGCAGCTGACCATATGGATAAAGATTCCTTTCATACTAATTGTAAACTAATAGAGAGCTTGAAGCAAAAGTTGGGTAACCTCTAAAATACACTCAAGGAGACTGATTTAGAAGAAAAGGTCAATTCAAGCACAAACTGATGAATATGGGGACTGGAAGAGGTTTATTGCATAAAAGATCGTGAATTAGCTGTTGGTGTAAAAGAAAGAAACAGTGTTTTCCCATCAATCCACCTTTTGTAGAAGAAAAAATAAAGTTTTAAAACTTTCAAGAGATGGTCCTTTATTGATGTGAATAGGAAATAGGCTTGGCATTTTCTAACCATTTCAACAAGATGTACACTGCAAGGAGGAATAGGATATGAGGTTAGTGTATGGATTGAGTTGAGAAAGTTGTGATAGATGACAAGAACCTTTGCTCTGTGCACTCGTAAGTGGTGAAGAGATAAAAGATGATGTGTTTTAACTAGAGGCTCTTAAAGCCTTAAGACCATATGTTTTTCCAGGAGTGTTTTATCAAACTTATTGGAGCTCTATTGGATCCTCAATAGTTGCAGTAGTTGAAGGTTTCTCTCAATAGGTAAATCCCTCATCTTCAAAATCATTGATTTGGTATTAATTCCTAATGTCTTACACCTATAATAGTGTGTCCTGAGTATTGATCTATAAGTTTGTCTAATGTCTTGTATAAAATTATTGTGGAAGTCTTGGCTAATAGGTTAAAAATGTTCTTGGACAAAATCATATTGAAAAATCAAATAGCTTTTATATGAGGATGTATGATTCAAGATTATATTATTATTGCACACGAGGTTTTTCATTTTTTAAAAAAATAGAACAAAGGTAGAAACATTTTTATGCTATTAAGTAGACATGAATAAGGTCTATGACCAAGTGGAGTAGGACATTCTTGAAGTTATAATGGATGAGTGGGTTTTGTATAGCAGTGGATTTCATGGATAATGAGTATGTGTATATTGCATCATTTATCACTGCTATTAATGGAATCAAATTGGTTAGATGAAGTAATATAAGGAAATTAGACAGGGAGATCCTTTATCCCCTTATCTTTTCATTCTTGTTGCGAATGTTCTTTCAAATGGAGTGACTATGTTGGGAATTTAACGATAAAACAAGGATGTGCAGTGAAACGTTTTATTTTCATTTTTTTATTTTGCACCTTAAATTCCCAATTTGTGGATCCATGCATTTAACAAATCTATAACATAAAAGACATGAAATTCGAAAAACTAACCTCCTTTTTGGAATTTCGTATAACTCCTGATGCGGATCTACAGACCTGCAGTGTTGCAAGCGTCCTCTACGATATCCACACGTGAACGATTGTGTGCTAGCACTCAAAACACGAATCCATTCGTGTCAGAATTATTTTCTTCTTTTCTCTCTTTTAGGTTTGTAGAATTCCTCTGCCGTCTAATGTAACGTCAAAGAGTCTGACCTAAAGGCTGTTATAGATCAATATATAGACATATAGAATACCCTAAAGGAAACCCTAGATGATAAATATGATGAGATATTTATTTAATATTAAAAAAAATACATTATTTCATTAAATATTAATTATATGTCATAATCATTTATTTTCTTAAACTATTTAAGAATAATAAATATAATAATTCCTATAGTTTTAATTATAAAACCATAATATATTTTATTCGTTCTTTTGTGTGTGACCCTATAGGTACACCTAATGTTGGCAGTAGCCTTTAAATACCTTTTAAGGCCTACAAGACATAATTGGTCTCTAGCAAGACATTATGCTACCCAAATTAAGTGAAGATCGGTGATCCGACTTTATATAACAGTCAGTTATTCAGTCCCTTTGTCACATGATATCTTATGATTAATCATAAGGTGTGGATCAATACACACTATATTAATTAATCACTTATTCTTAAATCCAGAGTTTGATTGATTTAAACAAATGATATTAATAACTCTTAATCAATTCATTTAAGCACGACCATGCATTTCTCAGTCTTGCTCAACAAGGGCCCAAAATATATATCTCTCAATTAAATGAGAGGGACAAATTCCTCACGAACACTCACATTCCTTCACATACTTATTCCATATCCAAGAACAGTCTTACAATCACTCAATCAAAGATACAAAGAACTGAATAAAACACGGAGCTTGCTATGTAGGAATCTATGGTGTCATCAGTCAAAGACTTAAATAACACTACAATGAGAAATACTTATCATATTGATCCACATAGTATTCTCATAACTGTCATTTCAATACAATGTACTTTTACATGTATTTATGTGCTGAAATGATATCTTATATCCATGATCATAAAACATACCATCATCCGCCTACATACTAATCTTAATTCATTATTATTCCATATAATGAACGATTAGGGATAAATTAGAATGAAGCTATTTTTCCTCTATGGTTTTACTATTAAAGTCACATACTTCAATGACATAAGGAATAGCAAGTCACTCATGGAATTATTTTATCAAGGTAAAAAGGCCAATAAAAACCTTGATAAAAAGGAATGGCTCATAATATAAAGATGAAAATATTCACATGACACAAAACCATATGGCCTAGGGCACATCACTACAGACTAGAGCTGCAAATTTAGTATAGATTCAAGGCATTTATAAACTATCTTATTATGAACGAACTCATTTTATTACTTGCAGATGATTGACTTTTTTTTTAATAAAGTAAATGAGTAGAATTTGAATGTTCAAAGTGTAATTCTACTGGACTACTATAGTGCATTAGGTCAAGAATCGATTGTAGCAAGTCTATGGTTCTTTTTACTGAATACCCTAAAAGCTTAGACACAGCTAGTGGGTAGAGTTATGAGCATACCATATATGTTAGACCCAGGTCATTATTTGGGTCTTCCTATTATTTAGGCAAGATATAAGTGCAAAGCGTTAAATTTTATGGAAGAAAGGTTATTGAGAAAGCTCCAGGGTGAAAGCATAACCTTTTGAATGAAGTCGGTCGGGAAACATTAATTAAGGTGGTTGCTTTTGCTATTCTAACTTTTTACTCAATGAGGATTTCTAAGTTCCAAATGAAATGGTACAACCAAGCTAATGCCCATATAGCTGATTTTTTGTGGAGTTAGAAGGAGGAAGGTTGCATCCATTAGGTAAGATGTGAATATATGATTGAGTTTAAGGAGGATAGCGGTATAAGATTCAGGCCTTACACCTTTTTAACCTAAGTTTACTTACTAAGCAGTGTGGCGCCTCTATCAGAACCTAAGTGCACTTTGGGTTAGAGGTCTAAAAGGAATTTATTATTCAAATAGCAGGAGGCAAGGAAAGGAGTTGTGCTTCCTAGGATAGAGTAATTTGTTGGAAGGGCGAAACATCTCATTTGACATATAGGCTGAGAGGATAAGGGAGATAAGTAAGAGTTATTAAGATAATAGATTCCCCCTACTATATAATAGATGTTTGGAGAAGGGAGATTATATTAACCTAATCCTAAGTCTATGGCATATGAATAAGGACATTATAGAGTGGGACTTGGATAGTTTTAGAAACTTATTAACAAATGTGGGGGCTAAAGTAATACGTAGCATATCTGCTCCGACATCTGATGCAGTAGATTGCTTCATTGGCCTTTTGATCGTAGGTGTGAGCGCTTGTTAAGTCTATCCATCATCTCTACATGACAAAGGAAGTTATGTCAAACAAATAGTCCTTCAACTTCATGTAACAAAAGTAAAATGGAAGAGTTTTATGGAAAGTCTAAACCTTATGAAAATGCGCCATTTTGTTGAAGGATGGCTTTAAATTTGATCCAAGTTATGCGTAATCTGTTCACTCGTAAAGGATCTTTTAACCTTTGTGTTCATTCTGTGGTGGGAATGAAAACTTAGAGCATGCCATTTTATTTGTGGTTGGACACACTGTGTTTACTTAGAGGCTTTAGGTTAAGTTTGAAAGACAAATTGTCACGACATTCATAAGTGGATAGCACATGGTAAGAGGGAAAAATGTTTCGAAAGATGAATAAAGAAGAAGAAATGATGTTGGTGGAAGTAGCGTAGTCCATTTGGATAGAATGTTGTGATGACCTTTATAAGCACAGAATACCAAATCCTAGGGCTATAGTGTTGAAAGTGCAAAAGTGGTTACTATTAGGTTTTAAGGATTCGAAAGAAATGATTGCAACATAATTTTATTTTAAATCCCTAAAACACCTGTGAGATCCATGTGGAACATTAAATTGATAGGGATATGGATTTTACCTTGTGCAAATTTTAGTTATGTTGATAATGCAGTTCTACAGGCACTACAATCTCACAAGCCTCCTCTACGGTATCCACACGAATGAATCAAATCCAAAAGGTCCTCGTGTGCTAGTACTCTAGAACAATTCCAAATCTACATGGGGAATTCCTCACAAGAGCTTTTGTATATTTTTATAGGCTTCGTAAATTTAATATGATGGCTAGCGTCATTAACATATACAAATGTTTCTATTTATAATAAATATCCTCATGAATAAGGACATTAGGATCCATAATCCAATTAAGGTTTTTAAATACATCAATTTTCTAATCTCCCTATTCAAATATCGAATTTTGAATTATTATAATTTATCATTCTTAACAAATTAAGATTAAATAAAATTTAATAATTATCGCTGAGCTTATTTAAATTAAGCCCATGATCCTTTTAGTTCATTCTTTGCGTGCAACTTTATAGTTCACTTAATGTTGCAATAGCCCAAAACCCTTTTTGGCCCATAAGACATAAGTAGGCTTTAGCAAGACGTTATGTCTACCCAAATTAAGTGAAGATCGAGGATCTGACTTTAACTGATCCATAACTTATATCATAATCGTTTTGTCACATGATATCTTGATTGAACATAAGACATCGATAGTGTCACCCTTATATTGTTCAACCTTATCATTTCTCGATTTCTACATGGACTGATAAGACAAATGACATTGACCATACTATCAATTCATTTGAGCATAACCACACATTTCTCAATCTCACTTATCGAGGGACCTAGAGATATATCTTTCATAAGGAAAGGGATAAATCCCATTTCAATCACTCATCTTCCTCTAAATGTTTTGCATTACGTTTAATCACAAACTTTATAATTATCTGGTTAAGTATAACATTTGATTGAGTCAAATCATAATGTTCCTCACATGGAATCCACGTGATTTCATGTTTAAGGATACAATGACATTGTCATTGTAGAATCACTTATGACATTAATCCATGCAGTAATCTCATAGTGGTCGATCTAGTACTTAGTTTTTCAACATATACCTATGAGTTTGATTGTATCTTCATACAATAAACATCCATGATTGTCATCAAACCTCATACTAGATTTAACTCATTATTGTTCTCATAATAATGAACATCCAGGACATATAGGATAATTACATGATTATTTAAGGATATTATTTCAAAGTAAACATATAAACAATTATTGTTCTCCCTAAGTAGGATTTGGCTAATTTTTCAATTTAAAATCTCAAAGCTAAAGCTAAGGCCTTTTTTGGCGAGTAAGGAAAGAAAGAGGTTCGTGTTACCGTGTCATGTGTTGTGTTTGTGTCTAAATGGGTTTGCATTTGAAATACCTCTACTTGTGACCTAAACCATTTATTAATCATGTACAAAAACCTAAGTGTATGACCCGACCTATTTATATCATGTCCAGTGTCTCGTGCTAACCCATTTATTGATTGATAAGATATATAACAATATATGGATTTTACCAAAATTTAAATATTTTATATTACTTGGAAAGTTATTTTATTAAAATAGTTATTATCCTAAGTAGATCTAGTTATATATTATATTGTGAACATACACACATATAACATACTCAATTTATGTAATTGATGAATTATAACACATACATATGTTTATAACCTATGATTTATATATGTAAAAATATGTTATATATACACACATATACATTATCAATATATATTATATATTTTATGTGATATACATATATTTATTATGATTATATCTATGTAATATATGTTATACATAATTTATAGTTTATATATACTCATTAGGTCATATATTTATTTATAGGGTAAATTAACCGGAAGGTTATAACGTTTGAGTAATTTCATTTTGGTCATAATATTTTGAAAAGTTCAAAAGAGATGGCAACTTTGGAAAAGTGTCTTATGAGATTTAATTAAATATTTTTCTATTGATACATGTCAATCGAGCCTTAAGATGGATTTTCTGAGTTTTAGTTAAAATTGTCTCCTGTTTATATGTGCTAATAATGACCTCAAGTGACTAACTTCTCTAAATTATGATGTCTTTTTGAATGCTCAAAAACATTGTGACTTGAAATGAACTTACTCACTAAACGTTGTGGTCTATTTTGAACTTTTCGAAATGTTGTGACCTAAAATGAACTTACCCCCAAACGTTGTGACCCTCTGATATAATTTACGCTTTATTTATATAAATTTTACAAACTATAAATGTTATATATAAAATATATAGTTTTGTGTAGATATATAATCGATATATTAACATATTACATTATGTATGATCTACATTTTATATAACACATATAACAAATTCATTTCATGTAAAAAATGAATTTAACATATATTATTTATTTATAACCTATAGATCTCATATATGTATAGACAATTATAATATACGCATATACATATAAATATTTATTATATATATGTATGTTGCATCATATATCTTATGGGGAAAATGCAAAAACACCCCATAAACTTGAGGGGTAGCACAGATTGATTCTTAGAATTTTGAAAGTGTTGTTTTTTACCTCCCTAAACTTCAAACAATTTGCAAGTTAAGGACATCCCGTCCTTTTTTTTGGTCCTTTTCTGTACAAATCCATACGAATGTTGTAGGAAAAAGTACACCTGAAAACAATACAAAATTTGTACTTTTTGATAAGAAAAGTACAAAATGTCATAATTTGCTAATGGTTTATAGTTAAGAAAATAAAACCACGCTTTCAAAGTTCAATAAGTCAATCCATGCTACCTTAAAGTTTAGAGAGTGTTTTTGCATTTAACTCATATATATTTAAGTGATATATGTTACATCCAATTCATTATTTATATGTATCTATAAGTTACATATATGCATTATATAAAATATACCCACTTTATAAATGTTCTATATGTGATCTCTACTTTAATATAGATATTTATATAATATGTTATATTCATAAGCTTGATATAGCATATAAATAATGCATTTATAACATATAGATTTTATCATATGTGCATGTTGTATCTATACATATTGTCGTTACAATATTTGGTTTACATAGTATATGGTATATATGTTGTGTATATGTATATTTATATATGTTGTATATGTTTCCAATAAATCAATTGTATATAATATCTAAATTATATATATTTTATTTGTTAAATAAGATCTATATTTTAGATATGTTATATGTATGTTCTATATATAATTTATAATATGTTATTCCTATATAAATGATTTGTTTCTTGTATTTATAGTTTTGTCATTTTATAATTTAGTTAGATATGATAATATTATATTTTAACGAATTAAGCATGCAAAACAATAATAATATATTTAAGGGGTTTGTGGTTTGTGGGTTTGTACGAGTTTGGGCCCTAATCCCAAATCCATATAGGTCCAAATTCATGTTGTTTACGGTTTGGATTGTTTATTTGTGTTGATATTTACTTACTCAAATCTTTTTATAATCATGTCACATTGTGTTTGGGTTCATGGGTTGGTTCCTAAATTACTAGCTTTAGTTAGCAAGTGGTACGATTATAGAGGAAAGTGCATGATCATCTTGTAAAGGTGGGGAAGTCACAATGCATGACAACTCTAGTGGTGTGCAGCCGAACGAACTTGATGTATGACCCGTTGAAATGTGATGAGATGGTGATAGAACATGATGATCCAAATCTGGTTAGGTTAAATACGAATGGATCATGGGTTGGGTATTTGCAAGATGGTGTTAATAGTGGTTGTGGCAAGGGATAAGGGAGGACATTTGATAGGAGGTGCTTAGGAGTGTTTTAGTGCCAATAGCAGAGGTAAGTGAGTTGCTAGCTAGTGTCCTTGGGCTTCAACTGGTCCAAAATAATAGCTAGGCCTTAAGTGCATTTGAATCGGATTGTGCTTAATTGGTCCAAGCCTTCAATGGAAATCCAAAATGTCTTTAGTGGTATTCTTTTTCCCTTTTATGAACAAGCTTTTAAACCCCTTAACTAATGCATATGTGTTCTTTGTAGTTATTAGAAAAAATGTAAAGGATGTTGCAAATTGAGTAGCTTTTTTATTTTAAAAGAAAATGTGACTTTATAATTGGATATCCATCCCATCATCCCTCTCATGAAGCTACTGGCTTTGGATGTGTCAACCTATCTTTTAATGCTTTTGATAATGATTAAGGATTAACAAAATCATGCTTGTTTGGTGGAAAGAGGTGTTGGTTAGATTCCTTAACCATTTAGATTTTAGATTAATATAATGATATTGGTTACCTGTTTTTGTGGGATAACCTCCCTTTAAAATATGTTTTGAAAACTTAGGGGATGTGCCAAGGTTAGTGAACAGGTCGGCTCAGCTTGAGGATGACCTGCCAAACTTGCCTGAAGATTGACAAGAAATAACGAAGCTATTGCCTAGTAATATAGCCCAATCTGCCTTCTTTAATTTTTCCTAGAGCTCTCTATACGTTGAACATTGATCCCGATGGATTGGCCACGGTCTAGGTGGGTTATCCTAGTGTTCGGACTACAGCTCACACACAATTAATTTTTCTATTGCAAGAAGAAGAAGAAGATTGGAACCAGACGGTGAAGCCGGCCGCATTAGATTTAGGGTCTATTTGGATTGACTGTTTTTCATCTGTATCTGTATCTTTTTTAAAATGATATGTGTAACTATATCCGATTGCATCTAAATTTTATCATATTTATTCTATTTGATCTTTTGATGAAACTGTCAACTTTTTTTTATCTATATCTATTTCTTAATAAATAATTTGTTAGCAAAAAGTTTAAAAAAGTGTCTATCTGCCGAAAAAAAGCCAAAACAAACAGATGCTTAATAATCCAATTTTCCTAAATAAATAAACAAATAAAACTGCACACAAAACCAGGGCGCCTGGCCCACAGAATAAGGGCAGCACATGCCAAGTTCCCGTAACTAACATCCATATATCTCCTCTGATTCCATCCCATCAACTTTCGCCAAAAAAAAAAAAACAAAAACAAAAAGATAAAATCGACGGCTCAAAAACATCCTCAAATGGTTTCATCAGCAACATACCATACACGGATACACCACACCGTACTCAATCCAAACAACCCAACAAAAAAGAGCTTCATTGGTCCTCGTGCTCGTGGACCACATTACTTCCCACTTCCCGTTTTACTACTCGCTTCAGCTCTGCCCTTCTCAGCACAATTCTCTCTCTTTATTTCTCTTTTTCTCTCTCTAAACTCACTAGCAGAAGACAGCATTGTATTATTACATTATATTACATGATGTCAGTTGAACTCGAAGTTGTGTTCTTCTTCAACCTCTCTTCAGAATCAGTCTCAACCTAGTCAAAATTCACTTCTTTTTATATTTCTGTTTTCTTCTTCTCAGCCACGATGACATGAACAGAGGAAATGAATAAAAATAATAACTTTTTAATTTTGTTTTGGATTGGTATATATATATATATGTATATTCGTAATAAGACAAGGAGATTTATCCAAGTTTTTAGCAAACTGATTTAAATCCTAAAGTTTGAATTTTAAAGCAGAATTATTTACGGTTATATGATAGAATATGTAACGGTAATTGAATTCGAGATGATATATATATATAGTATATATATAGATTCGATTTCATGTTCTTTTACTTGAAACTTGAAGTGGTACGATTCTCTTTAGCTTCTTAAATTTCTATAGGTCTCTTTGATTTGTGGGGTTTTCTTCTGTCCTTTCAATCGGTTCAAGTTGTTAGCTTTTTTTATCGAATTGTACGTAAATTTAAAATTTGACTTAATTGTGATGCTGGAACTTGAGTTAAAATTATATGTTAGTGGTTTCGGGCCTTGCATTTTTCATTTCTGTTAAATTTGTGTTTTCGATTGGGGTTTAAGACTTCTTCTTGAATTATTTTTGAGAAGTCAAATTTCAAATTGGCTGTGATGTTTATATTAGAATTGGTAGAGAAAATATATCAGTAAGTCATTATACTACAAGTGGAGAGTGAATTTGATTTGTGTTACCTGGAACTGCACTTGGAATGAATTGTATTTTGTGAATTTTATTTTAGGAAAAAGAGTTTTTATGGCAATCCAAGAAGATGTGGGTATGATGAGTTGAGTGGTTTTAATGGAAAAGTACTACAAAATTTTTCCAGAAAATTGCAAACAAAGGGATCGATGGTTGAGGTATTGTTAAAATAGAGGATCAAATTTTCATATGGTTAAGATCAAAAATCAACATTGTGCCAATTAATTCAAATAGAGTATCCCATCACAATGCTGTTATAAAGATCGTTAGATTGGGCTAACACGACACATCTCCAGACTTTCGTTTGAACCATTTAGCATAATGTTGATTCTCTTTTCAATCACTAAAAGTTTGATTCTCTATGTTAACTGCTTAGCATAACATGCACTTGAAAGACCCTAAAGACAATCCTCTCGCTTGTAATTTTTCCATGTCTTTTTCTTATGCAAAGTCATATACGTTGTTTTATTAGATATGCTAATATCCTAAATTATTTTCTCTTAAATATGTAATTTTGTAATCTAAGCGGTGTAAATATTGATATCTCATAAAGACATTTTTTAAGTGTGAGGAGTTCAATGCAAATGTCTGGAGGGAAATTAATACTGGGAAGTCGATGTAGGAATATGGAATTGAGAGTTACTCCAGATATAATATTGCTTTAGGTTGAATAGTATTAATACCTCTAGCTGATTTTATGCTACTAGAATAAGTTGATTGAATGTTTATGTGTCTTTATATCCCGCACAGACAGGGGTCAGAACTAGAAGTCAAGGATCCGGTTGCCACAAGGAAAGTTCAGAGGCAGACCGAGAAAGTTGAGAAGAGATCGCCTAAATGAGCAATTTCTGAACTGGGAAACACATTAGGTATGTCTTTCTTTTATTACTCCCCTAAATTTTCCCTTTTTCTGTTCTCGGGCAGTGGGCACACAGAAGAACACTTCACAGCATGTGAATCTTTACACCTATAAAACCCTTGTGTAGATAAATTAGGGCTGCAAACGAGCCGAGCTATTCGCGAGCTACTCGAGCTCGGTTCGTTTCAGGTCCGCTCGGCCCAGTTCGTTTAGCTAAACGCCAGCTCGAGTTCCATCTCAGGCTTGTTCACTAAATGAGCCGAGCCTGAACTTGTCCTCAAGCTCGCAAGCTGACTAGCGAACAGGCTTGTTATAAGCTCGAGAAAAAAGCTCGTGAACAGGCTCGTTAAGGGCTCGCGAGCCAAGCTTCTGAACGGGCTCATTTAATAATAAATATATATATATTGATATTATATAAAATTTATATAATAATTTGATATATAAATAATTAAAAAAAATATATAAGGTCGTGAACGGGCTCGTTTAATATATATGTATATATATAATATTGATATTATATAAAATTATTTATATTAATTTGATATTATAAATATAATTAAAAAATAATTATATAAGCTAAATGAGCTGAGCTCGTTTAATGAAACGAGCCCAAGCTCGAGCTTGAAAGAGCTTAACGGGCTCGAGTCCGAGCTTACATATTCCAGGCTTGTTAAAAGTTCAGCTCGGCTCAAGCTCATTAAAAAATAAACGAGCCGAGCCCGAGCAGGCAAAAGCCCGGCTCGGCTCGGCCCGGCCTGGCTCGGCTCGGCTCGTTTGCACCCCTAAGATAAATTATGGAACTTGGTTTCAGGCTCCCCCAGGAGTTGCTTTATCTATAATTTTTCCCATCGGGAGATACATGATATCATTTGTGCTTTTAAATGATTTTTCCATCAATCCCAACCTCAGCCATGGACAGTATTGTATTGATGATGAGACACTCTTCCAGATGCTATTTTCAGCTGATACTGAGAGTATATTGATTATCTTTTAATATTTATTAGACAATGGGGATTGCAATAATTATTTGTTTGCTCAGCCTCGGGGATTCAATAGCCTTAGTTTCAAATGTTTTAGCCTTATGATCCAGACTTTATTAGTTCCATAATAAACTCATAGGCTAGATATTCAGTAAGCATTTTTTGCATTTTGCAGGTTGTTATTTGAACTTATCCTGATATCAACTGAGGAAGCATTGAGAACATAGTCACTAGGTACCATAACTCACAAATCAATTATTACTTCAGTAGCTGTCTTAAACACAAGTTGATAGGTGTAAGTGAAGAAGCAAGAATAAATTACTGAACAAAAAGCACAGCTATATGTCTGCTTTTTTAATAAAAGTTGATAATCTATGCTTTAATATCTGTCCACCCCAAACTATTCAGTGCTAAGTGAGCAAAGAGGAGGATTATTCAGAGAGGACTGTGGCGTGAAGGAGATGCAGCAAGGAAAGCTGGAAAGGAGGAAAGAAAGAAACACAATACCATAAGGTTTATCCAATTGTTTGCGCATTGACTTAGTTCCTTTTTTTTTCCTCCCCTTATCCACATAAGCCAAAGCCCCAAGTCCCTGCATTTGACCACTGTGTGGTTCCCTCAATGACCATCTCCTTTCTCATGCCAAATAAAATTTTTGAAAAGGTGGAAATAGGTGAACCTCTAAGGCCTCCAGTAGAGTTAAGTAGTTCAATTGTGATCCCTCATCCGCATTATCATACTTCTAAAGCTGGGGTGTATACCCCATGATAAGTTTGAGCAGACTTTCATATAGCTTTGAGTATCTAGCATATATGCAAGATCGGGTGAAGTAAAAGAGGTACAGACATCAATGTGAAATGCAAAGTAGCCAGTTATTTTAGGTTTTAGGAGGATGAAGCTGAAAGAACTAGTGGATAGTAATGGATCTTGCTAAAGTCAATATTGGTATGCTGCAATATCTATGTGAACCTTTTGACTATATACTAATTGCTGCAATTGTTATAGGAAAAAAGCAGTAGGCAGCATTAAACACTTTGGGTTGCTGTTAGATTTGGAAGTGCATGGGGTTCCATGGAATTGCATGATTCTACCTACTCTGGCTCATTGTGGGCTTCTAAAAGAAAAGAGGATACACTTTCAAATCTGCCTCATGGGAATTTGGGTGTTGGAGTCAGGTTTATTTATTGTTATAGAATAAATTACTGTACAAAAGTCCACTAGATGATATATATACATTGCTGAACATTACAGACAAATTTCTTCTTGACTAGCCAGAGGGAATACAATCTGAATGAACAATCCAGATGAAAACACTTTCAAATCCGCCTCATGGGAATTTGGGTGTTGGGTTATTCATCATCATAGAATAAATTACTGTAAAAAAAGTCCACTAGATGATATATAACCTTGCTGAACATTACAGACAATTTGCTACTTCACTAGCCAGAGGGAATACAATCTGAATGAACAATCCAGAGGAGATGTATACATTCACTTGAAAAGTCTGTAGGAAATTTCAAAGGGCAATTAAGGGCATCCAGTGCAAAATTTTTAGCCCAACTCACGCATCCATTTATGAAATATCTGACTTCTACCACTGATGTTAATTGAAGATGCATTTGGTGCTGCATTCAAGTCCTTTTCGTAAATTAACTGCTATTAGAAAAATCTAAAATCATATTTATGGTTAGTCACTTGTCAAATCCTTTATCTCCTTTTAAAAAGAACTTGTTTAACTCATTTAGAAGTACATTACTCTATGGGTTGTAAATTTTGCGATCGCAATTTATCAGCTCATGCAGCATCTCTTGTAAGTTCTCTTCTTCTCGTTTTTTTCGTTTTTTTTTTTTTTTTTTTTCAACTAGGAATAAGAAATTGGAGCACTATTTAAACATGCCACATAAGCTGAGATAAAATTTTTGAATGATTAGGGTCAGGCCCAGATTGAATTCATTATCATTTTTGCCTTTAGAAACTATGCTCCTTGTAGCGATTATATAGAAACTATGCTCACTAATACGCACGCACACGCGCACGCACACACACGCATGCATATTTGGATGAATAGCAGACTAATATTTTGGTAGGAAGATACAATGAAATGTTCAAATTGTGAACTAAAAGAAAAGGAATTCTGTTCTATGAATGAACATTGATAAAAACCATGAAAACCACATCAGACCTAATACATTGAATAAAAAGATTCAAGTGAGTGATTCCACCTAGCGGCATAAGGTTTATCTATTGTCATTAGTATTTGTTGCTGCCTCTGCTCCTAAATCTGATAAGCTGACCTGCTCTGCCATAATAGGTGGTTATCACTAGACAAACAGCTCGTTGGTACAAGGATGATAGGGAGACAGAGTGACAGTGAAGGATAGGATGATAGATGAAAAGATGAGATGCATCATAATCAAACAGCCAAAGAATGGAAGAAGTGGCTTGCGTTCCCCTCAGATTTTGGATATTAATATAGACATGTATGCATCCTCTAGTCAAATTCTAAGCATATTTGGAAAAGTTGAATTAAGGATAATTACTTAGGAGCCAAAGGCTAGCTCATTTATAAATTTATGGAGGTTTAATGTAAAAGTATGATTACATAACACGTTGGGGATTTGATAGACATATTTGTGAATAAAAGAATAAAAGGATAAAATCAGTATTCGGAGTCTAATAGAAACATGAATATTTGAAAAAGTCATATTAGTTTCTTGTAGATATTTATTTTTTAAGAGGTATGTATGTGCATGTTGGCACTGTTGTATTGTACCCATGGTCTTTTAAGGTGTATATTGGTTTGAATTGAGCCACTCCCAATATAGTGAAACATATCATATCAAGTACCTATTCTACATACACATTTTTCCTGTATAAGCTAACATTTCTCCTCAAACTTCAGACCCAGATAGGCCGAAGAATGACAAGGCAACAATTCTGACTGACACAATTCAGGTGCTTAAAGAATTAACTACTGAAGTCAACAAATTGAAGGCCGAATATGCTGACCTTTCTGAAGAATCTCGTGAGGTGATGTTCTTTTCATGTTATCAAGTTTCTAGGTGTTGATTGCTTTGCATCAATTAATATAATTTCTTTAAAAAAAAAAAAAAAGATATTTATCATTCAATTATTCCTTTTTCAACAGCTGATGCAGGAGAAAAATGAGATGCGGGAAGAAAAAGCTTCTTTGAAGTCCGAAATAGAAAGTTTGAATGCCCAGTACCAGCAAAGGCTGAGGGTCTATCCTTGGGGTGCTATTGATACTTCTACGATGATGGGTCCTCCCTATTCATATGCGGTTCCAATACCTGTCCCTCCAGGCACTATACCAGTGCACCCGACAGTACAGCCTTTTCCTGTCTTTGGAAATCCTAACCCTAACACACTTCCTAGTCCATGTTCTACATATATAGCCTATCCAGCAACTGCTAATCCGGCAGTAGAACAACAGGTAGTCCCATATGCATCAAGTTCTCATGCTTCAAGCAGACCGGAGTCTAGAAGCAGGTCATCTGATCTTGTTCAGAGAATTGATGCAGATAATGCAGATGATTCAAATGATGTTGCCACTAAACTCGAACTCAAGATGCCTGGATCATCAATGCTGCAGGTGAGTGGGAGATACTTTAAGATTAGAAAAATCCATTGCAATTTGGTTTTAATGTCATAAGCCACGAATTATGCAGCTTTCACCTTCAGGAGAAGGGAAGGGAAAACAGATACAAAGAAAGGAGAGGAATACCCCTGATGGAAGCTCTTCTAGCCAATTTTCATCATCTCATGCTATTCAAGATAGTCCATCCAATAGTGTCAACGACATCCCAAAGTCTAGTAAATGATGACTGACAGCAGGCATATGCTGAGGCACATTTTTTAACATTGTGTTCAAGCATCATCCAGCATCAACCTGTAACAAGTTCCCTTAATGTACATATGTGGTGAAGCTCATCAGGTGAAAATAAAATGGAAAGATGGATTTTCTGTCTCATAGCAATCGTTTATGGGGTACGTTAGACATGATTAGTTGACTGTTGAAGAAAATATGTGCCAAATCCTAACCAGATTTTTGGCTCATCTGCAGGGCACTGTCGGCTCTCCCCCCTTTGAGTCTGATCTATATAAATAAACTAGCTAATTGGTCTTCTAATCCTGTGAACTAAGGGCAATACTGCATATGGACCTCATCTGTAGAGTGACTCGTTTGTCACACCGCCTCCATTTGTATTTGTTGAATCTGCTAGATCCGCAGGATGATAGCAAGGAGATTCCACTGCATTATGTGTCTATATGACCTTGTGTACCGTCTTTGTTAAATCTTGTCGTTAAAAAGAGCTAGCAATCCAGGCCACTCCTACTAGGATGGAGTAATATGTTCCTTGGCATATTGAAAGTACAACACATGGTAGGCTTGCTAGAGATGACCACCCTACTCCAGATAAGTCAATCTATACCTCAGTAGTTTTTCCGTAGTACTGTTATGATGAAACCGCCTACTCCAGATAAGTCGATCTACACAAAAGTAATTTTTCCATAGTACCTTTATGATTGGGCTCATTTTTTTTTTTTTTTTAATTTAAAATACTGTACTTCTTAAACGTAAGCTAGATATAGGTATCAAAGGCAGCAGCATGTGCAATCTGAGGAAAGATTTTACAAAGCTGCATATGAAGCCCTAACATACACTTCTTTCTGTAAATCAAACTAATAGCAACAGAAAAGAGCATATCTTTCAGGTATACGGTTGAGAATTGAGGATATACCACACGTCTCCAAATTGAAAGTACATGTTGTACATACGCTTTTCATTTAGAAATTTATCTTTCCTTGAATTAGGGTATTGCTTCTATAAAAGGTGCATGTGCTATATATGCCTTCTCCATAAAATTAATTCTCAGACGAAGACATGCCTTTAACACGTATTATAGGATTCAGTTCCAAAGTTTTATTACATTCGCTAAAACAAAACCCTGTTATGATTTTTATTTAGGAGCTAATCAATCATTCTTTTCATTAGTAATCCTATAGAGACAACGAAAGGGGAAACCGGGCACATTGTGATTTCAAATGTTGATAATTCATTTGAAAAACATACATCGAGTTAATGGGGTTTTGACCTACTAAAACCTCACAATGTCTCGTACGGTTTTGCACACAAGATCCGACAGCAGTAATAAGCGCGACAGGAATTTTGGTGCTCAGCTACATCAATAAGCCCGATCCCATAATAATTGCTAGGTCCGTTACAAACCTTTGGACAATCTACTTGATACATATATGCAACTCAAATTCAACTCTTGTAAGCATGCAACCTCGACCTCAACTGAAGAAGCATGCGGTGTCCTGGGTGTCAGAGATGCTCGACCAGTAGAAAAACCCCAATCACTATGGGCATCAAAGGATCCCATCAACGTGAGGCATGGGAGATAGCCAAACCAAAATTCTCTCTGTTTTGCTATTTCCATTTTCTCCTCCCCTTCGACTAGTAGAGTAACTATTCCGAGAACTATTACACACAACTACATTCAACATACCACTATTCTTCAACAGATAATCACCAAGAAGATTCTACATTCAAAAGGATGTACGGTCAAATAGGAACCAGATGACCAGATCCATGATTACTTGTAACTAGTGGTAAAAGGGTCCCCTCAACAAACTTTGAAACCAGCCCAGTGACAGAAGCCGTGACAAAAGGGATTAACACCTCATATATCTTGCATTTCTACAACTTTCCAAACTTATTTAGACCTTCTTTATGTTCCGGCGGGCGGTTGGGCTTTGCACATGCTTTGAACTCATACTTGCAGTCCTTAAGAGCCTACGGAATTCTGGTAGACTTATTTTTCCATCTTTATCTATATCAGCCTCTTCAAGAAGGGGGTCAATGGACCCTTTCAATCCAGTGTGCTGCAAATTCATCGAATTTAACGTTAATACAGCAATGATAAGAAAGAGGTAAATTAGGAGTGATATTATTGCAGCACAAAAATATAAACACACTATTTAAAGAGAGGCAGATATACGTTGCCTTCAGTCTTTTCTATTACCTGAAAAAAAAAAAAAAAATGTAAGAATACTAACCAACTTAAGTTCTTCTGGAGTTATGTATCCATCTCTGTCGATATCAAATTTTTCGAAAGCAGCTTGAGATCGCTCATGCCACTTCTCTGTGTCTAGCTCTTGTAATTGGCGCAGATGAAGAGACGCTGCCACAAACTCCTGAAAATCCACCATCCCATCTGTGTTGCTGTCAATCTGCATGAGCAGGCCCCATCAGGTACAGTGACATAGTCAGTGCCTAGAAAAAATGTTTGGTTTTACTAATATGCTTCTTCCCTAGTGAAGCAGAAGTTACAAAAATGTGCATAGGTGTCACAAAGCCAAGAAAAGTTTCCTGCAGCTGTCGCAACATGCTCATTCCTCAAAATTTAAAAAAATCGGACTAAGAATTATATTGCATGCCTCAATACTGTCCCATTGCATATTACGAAGTTGGAACTCTTCCCCAACTTGACTTCTTTCTCAAGTAAATGAAAGGATCAACAACCATTATTTTCATCACAAGGAAATTATGTTTTCCAATGGGCATTTTACTTACTAATTATTAATTTCAAACTAAGCTTTCTTTTCCATCAGTTGAATGGTATCCTTATTTTAATTTGTCCGTGTACTGAAAGAGAGATTACCAAGCTTGAAACAAAGAACTTTTAAGGCTTAGTGAGTATCAATTCAATCTATGCCACCGTCAGCTTTAGTTCAGTCAAAGCTCTATATAATCATAAACCAAGCTGAATACATCATGCATCAAGACATTAGAACCACTCCCTAGACAATGGTGAAAAACAGAGGGAGAGATACTGATCATTGCAACAACATGAAAGCATAACATGTTGCATGGAAAAAGATAAATATGGGAAATACTTACAGCTTGAAGGATCTCTAGGACATGAGACTCTTCAACTTCCACGGAAGATCTTTAGCAAGGGCCTGGAAGCATTCTTTCATCAGGAAAAGCTCAATGCAAAGGCACTACTTATTATCATATCACAGAACCAACATTGTAAGAAGTGACTACCTGCCGCATTTCTTCTAGACTAATGGAACCATTTTTGTCCACATCGATTGCATCAAACTGATCCTTGAGATCAGCAATCTCCCCTTCATCTATGTGCTTGCCAGTGCCTGAGAAAATCACTTATGAGAAAACACAAATAACATTCTCCTCTAAAGATATCTAATTGAAAGTTGGCCTTACCCTCAGAGCAAATTGTTGCATACGACTGTACTTCACAAATTGCCTCATATTGTTGAGAACAGATATATCAATAGGAATTTCTGATGCAACTCCTCCTTCTCTAACCCATGGGTGTGCTGGAAGAGTTAATAACATTAAAATGAGGGGGAGAAAAAAAGAGAGAGAGAGAGAGAGAGAACCATGGTTGAGCCAATAAAATAAATACCAAATTTGAAAAGCTTCCTAGGTAGAAAAAAGTCTAAATATTTTCTCATTAATCCTCTTTTCTGTTATTTGACATTCTATTCTACCGTACCATAACAATGTCATTAGATTCCAAGAGGTAGACACTTACAGAGGGCCTGGGCAGCAGTAAGTCTTGTCCGTGGATCCTTCACCAATAACTTTTTTAAAAAATCTTTAGCCGCATGGCTTATGGTTGGCCATGGTTTACGCCGGAAATCAGGTCTATTTCTCAGCACCTATAAAGGCAGCTCTCTTGAATGGGCTTGAAAATGGAAAAATAGCACTGATAAAAACAAAACTAGAGGGAATCGAGCATGCACAAATGTCAAAAGAATGCAGGTAATCAAGATGAGTTGAATGAACTACTGGAAAGAAACAATGGGATTTCATGTTCATCATGATGGGAGAGGATATCACAATAAAATTGCACCAAAGAATTATGTAGAAAGTCTATCATTCCGCTCATGAAGAGCAATCACAACCACCCTCATAGGAGAGAAGAAAAAATAAATGAAATAAATAAAAAGAATAAGTAAAACGAAGCAGTCTTATCGTGGAGAATCTACACACCTCCTTAAATATACCATCTTCAGTCTTATCCCAGAAGGGCCGCCTTCCACAGAGCAAAATGTAGGTAATCACTCCTATACTCCACACATCTGATTCTGGCCCAGACTGCCGTTTCAGGACTTCAGGAGCAACATAGTAAGCACTTCCAACTATATCTGAAAACTTCCTCCCATATAGAAATCAGTAAATTCAGCATACACGTGTCAATGTACAAATGAGGAAAGGGAGAGGGAACAGAAAAATATGACTACTACATCATATGCAAATCAGACAAAATGAAAGAAATTGCTATGATACAATAATAATAATAATAATATCAATTAGCCCAGTGCTTGTCATTTGTCATGCTGATTCAATCCCCACTTAAAAGGATGGTTCATCTAAAGCATAAACTTTATCTCATGACCTAAATGGGAAAAAACAATCAATTTGTCCAGCAATTAGAATACAAAGAAAATTATTACCTGGCTTTATTAAGTCTGACAAACCAAAATCTGTGGCCTTCAAAGGTGAGTCCTCTGCAGTTGATTTAAAAAGAAAATTCTGTGGAATTGATAAAAGATATGTCATGAAACTTTAATATCACTAACAAAGAAATCTTTAACCATTTCTATTCCTCATATTACCTCTGGTTTCATGTCACGATGGACCATACCATTCAAATGGCACTCCGCAGCAACCTTTAACATCTGTCTTACAATTACAGCTGCATCTTTCTCAGTATATCGGCTATCTTTCCTGGTTGCAGAAATGCCATTATGGAGTGGAGTCACTGAGAATTCAATGTAGTCTTGAGGATACAAATAGTATGCAAAATTAAGACCAAATTCTTACTTGGCCAATATCCTGTCCAACAATTCGGCGCCCCCTCACATAGCCTGAACAAAGAGTTCCAAACCACATTGCTCAAGTGCATATTAAATAAACAAGAAAAAGTACATTGTCCCTAATAAAACTTCCATGTAGAAGCTTACTCCATGACGATGTAAACATAAGATTCATCCTCAAATGCGTCATGAAATTGAACAACATTTTCATGTCCCGTTAAGGCTTTCATTATCTTTACTTCTCTTTTGACATCCTCAACAGCAATAGGAAGAACCATCTGCAATCAATACAGGAAAACCATCTTTACATTCAAATACAAAAGAGCAGAAGATATGAACCAAAAAAGTACAGCTGAAAGCATATTCAGCAGGCAAAATTACAAGGCAACCAAACCAATCCAGCCGCATATATTTTAGCCAGATAACTCCATATAACCCATAAAATATTGCACATAAGACAGACACAATGCGTATTATTGCCTTACAAGGCTGGTAAACTAAAAGAAATTTTAAAAAGAAACCAAAAATATGGACATGCCAACTAACCTACCAAGAAAAATTCCCAAAACCAAAAACATATTGCAGAACCAGAGTGCAAGTATGTCCTTTATGTAGCAGCATATACCTTCTTACAGAAAGACAACTCTTGTTTAATGACACTTAAATCTATCACCTACACATTACTCCAATGACAAAACTAGTCTGATGACCTATTACAATAATAATTCATCTAAACTATCAGTTCTTTTATTGGGGAAAAATTTTTCATTTCTTACCTAACTTTTAGTAATATGGAGAGAGAGCAGACACAAGATCACCAAGTTCCTAAATATCATGCAAAGTTCCATGATGCCAACTAACAATCTATAATCTATTCATCCCTCATAAAATGCTGAAACATCAAATGGAAGCCAAGCTGACATCCAAAGAAGCAAATTCCCTACATCAACAAGGCAACAAAGATAAAAAGGCAATATAACCAGAACATTCCATGTTTCCCTTCGTATCCATCAGTCAGTATTCTTCTAGATTTGATAATGAAAAATAAAAGTACAGCTTCTTCTTTCTTTTCCACATATGGAAAATGATTTCCTTTATAAAATAAAAACCATTTTCCTCACTTTTTATCACATTCAATTAGATATACACCGCCAATATAAGTTGATGCTCCCTAGTATTAGCCCACATTACCAATTACCACTAAAAGCTCAGCCATAAAAGGACAGAAACCATAAAAGGCTAACCGCTTTTGAGTACTAAAGTACATCTCGCTAGTTTAAATGCTTGTTAATGGGAAAAATTCATTAATGACTTCCAATATATAGGTTGCTAATAACGGAAATCTTTATTGACAGACCAAGTACATCCCTTATTCTATAATATTCACAAAGCTCTCTCATAGATCACAAAAACTAATTACAGTCCAATATAGAGCACAAATAATTTATCTAAAAGCTTTATAACAGTTAAAGTCTCCCACATCGATGAACATTACAATCCATCCAAACCAACAAATATAGAATGAAAACCAAACCAAGAATATAATATAATCCAATGACAGCACACCAATATTACCATGAACCAAGCATAACTTTAAACAGAAAATAATTATACAAATAAATGAAAGCCGACAAAACTCACCTTTTTCTTCTCAAGTCTCTTGACGGCAACTCGCTCTCCATTGGCCTTATCAATGGCAACATATGTATATCCAAATTGACCATGACCCAACAATTTCCCGATCGTATACTTCTCATCAAAATCCTTGGCATACCCGAAATCCGTGCGGATCCCACATGGTATCACACCATCATTTTGCCGCTTACGAATCCCTAAATTTTTAGTCTTCACCTGCTCTGCATTCTTCGGTTGCTTACCGTTATTTTTTTCCGGCTTTTGCTCATTCTGTGGTGTTGCTTGTGATTTATTGATTATCAATGTTGTTTTGTTGTTTGAATTTGTGTTTGACCCACTTACTTTGGTAGATGAAAAACAAATACCCATGATTCTTCCAAAGGTTTTGAGGAACTAGAACCATAAAAGACTCGAAATTTGCTTGAATTACAAAGCGATAAGCTAAAATAAAAGAAACCCAGTATTTGTTTCTTCAGGAATTGATAGGTTGTTGAGGAATTAAACCACGAAAGGTTCAATATTTGGTGTGAAGTTGAAGTGATCAAGGAGGACAATGGTTTATTAAGAGGAATTAAGATAGGCACGAGTTTTTTATTCAATAAATTCACCGGTTTTGAAGAAATCAAATCCTGAAATGCTCTATGCAAGTGATCGAGCAGGAAAATGGTTTTTAGGAGAAAATAAGACTATAAGAGAGACCCAATATTTTTTCTTAAAATAATATAGATGCTTCCCCGTATTAGAACAACAAAAGGTTCAAAATTTGTTGTAAACAGGAATTGATCAAGCATAAGAAACCCTTTTCTAGAGAAAAAAAATGAGAAACCCGAGATTTCTTATGGAAAGATTCAAATGTTTTTGAGGGCTTTATATAGAAGTAATCAAGCACCGCCCAAAAGATTTTGCTTCTACAGATTCAGAAGTACAAAAAAAGGAAAAAAAAAAAAACAAAGAAAAGAAAAAGAGGACAATATGATTGTAGAGGACAAACGGAGAAGACGACGAGACAAAGAACGGTAAAGGAAAGGGATGTTAGTTTGGGTCAAATATTCACACTTTTAACAGAGGAAATAAAGATCAACTAAGGATATGTGCAATGTGAAAGCAAAAGAAGGAAGGACGGACGTTGAAATAATAAAAAAGGTATCATAATCATAATTTTATCTTGTCCATTCACCAGTCACCATCAACACCACATCTCACATCATTTTTTTTCCTTGTTATTCCTTCTTAATTTTTATCAGAAACTCTTTGATGAAGTCGCTACTTTTTTTATATACGGCAACTTATGCATAGGTAACAATCCAGTCATTCGATGAAAATTGATCTAGAATAAATAAATACACTTAGAACATATTATACAGATTTAAAACATTAAATAACCTAGAATAAATACTCAAATCTAAAACATAATAGAGGAACCTACGACATCCGTTAACCAAAAACATAAGAAAAAACTTAGAACATATTAAAATAATCTAGGTCATTTCTTCACCTAGCACAAAATAAAAAACCTGGTATATTTCGAACATTTGATACTACTCTTTGTCCTAGATATTAGCAAATATTGTAAGTCACGAATCCCAAGTACTAGGTTCTAGGTAACCTCATATCTTCCAAGTGAGAGTGGAAATTCCAAGTCATAGCACACCTAGAACAAATGCAAATACCTAGAACATATTAAAATAACGTAAGACATCCATCACCTAGTACAAAATAAAAAATCCAATACATGTCGAACATGTGCTACCTATTTGTCATAGGTATTAGCAAATGTTATAGGTCACGAGTCCCAGGTATTAAGTCCCTAGTTACCTCATATCTCCCAAGTAAGAGTGGAAGTTCCACAGGTCATAGAACACTTAGAACATATTAAAATAATCTAGGACATTCCTTCATCCAGCACAAAATAAAGAATTCGGTATATTTCGAACATGTGCTACTACTATTTGCTCGAGGTATTAGCAAATGTTCTAGGTTGCAAGTCTCAGGTGCTAGGTCTCATGTTACCCCATGTCTCCCAGGTAAAAGTGGAAGTTCCAAGTCATAGAACACCTAGAACATATTAAAATAACCTAGGACAATCCTTCACCTAGCATAAAATAAAAAGCCCAATACAGTTCGAGCATGTGCTACTATTGTTTGTTCTAGGTGTTAGCAAATGTTCTAGATCACAAGTCCCAAGTACTAGGTCTCAGGTTACCTCATATATCGCAGGTAAGAGTGGAAGTTCTATGACCTAGAACAAATTGAATACCTAGAATATATTAAAATAACCTAAGACATTCCTTCAACTAGGTCGCTTGTAATACGTCACATTGTAAGTGTTCTATGTCATTTGTTCTATGTCCCTTCTAAATGTTCTAGGCCATTTGTTTTAAGAGCTAACAAGATGCTAAGTTTTTGTCCTATGTTACTTTTAAATGTTTTAGGAACTTACACATGTCCCAGGTCCCTTTTAGTGTTCTAATTGATTTGTAATATGTCCCTTTTAACTATTCTAGGTCCTTACACATGTCCTAGGTCCCCTATAATAATGAAGGTAATTTGTCCTAAGTCAATTTAAATTGTTCTAGGTCCTTATACATGTCCTAGGTCACTATAAAATGTTTTAGGTCCTTAACACAAGTCCTAGGTACCTTTTAACATTCTAGGTCATTTGTTGCTTGGTCACTTATAAATGTTCTAGGTCGTTACACTTGTCCTAAGTCCCTTTTAATGTTTTATGTCATTTGTCCTAGGTAAATTTAAAATGTTTTAGGTCCTTACATATGTCCTTAGTTCATTCGTCCTAGGTCACTATAAAATGTTGTATGTCCTTAACACAAGTCCTAGGTACATTTTAACATCGTACGTAATTTCTTCCTAGGTCACTTACAAATGTTCTAGGTCGTTATACTTGTATGTCCTAGGTACCTTTTAATGTTCTATATCATTTGTCCTAGGTAAATTTAAAATGTTCTATTCTAGTGTCTCATACATGTCCTAGGTATTTTTTAGATTTCTAGGTCATTCGTCCCAAGTCACCATAAAATGTTCTACGTCCTTAACGCAAGTCCTAGGTATCTTTTAATGTTCTAGGTCATTTGTTCCTTGGTCACTTATAAATGTTCTAGGTCGTTATACATGTCCTAGGTCCCTGTTTGTGTTTTAGATCATTTGTCCTACGTTAATTTAAAATGTTTTAGGACATGTCATGCCCTAGATCGCTTTAGATTTTTAGGTCATTCGTCCTAGGTCACCATAAAATGTTCTAGGTCCTTAACACAAGCTCTAGGTACCTTTTAATGTTCTAGGTCATTTGTTCATTGGTCACCTATAAATGTTCTAGGTCATTATACATGACCTAGGTCCCTTTATGTGTTCTAGATCATTTGTCCTAGGTCAATTTAAAATGTTCTACGGCATGTAATGCCCTAGGTTGCTTTTAGTTTTTTAGGTCATTTGTCCTAGGTTACTTATAAACGTTCTAGTTCCTTAACACAAGTCTTAGGTACCTTATAACGCTCTAGGTCATTTCTTCCTAAGTCACTTACAAATGTTCTAGGTCTTTACACATGTCTTAGGTCCTTTTTAATGTTATATGTCATTATCCTAGGTAAATTTAAAATGTTCTAGGTTCTTACACATGTCCTAGGTCGCTTTTAGATTTCTAGGTCATTCATCCTAGGTCATGATAAAATGTTCTAGGTCCTTAACAAAAGCCTAGGTACCTTTTAATGATCTAGGTTATTTGTTCCTAGGTCACTTATAAATGGTCTAAGTCATTACACATTGTTTAGGTCTCTTTTAATGTTATAGGTCATTCGTCCTAGGTAAGTTTAAAATGTTCTAGGTCCTTACACATGTCCTAGGTCTCTTTTAGATTTCTAGGTCATTCGTCGTTGGTCATCATAAAATGTTTTAGGTCCTTAACACAAGTCCTAGGTACCTTTTAATGTTCTAGGTCATTTGTTCCTTAGTCACTTATGAATGTTCTAAGTCGTTATACATGTCCTAGGTATCTGTTTGTGTTCTAGATCATTTGTCCAAGGTCAATTTAAAATGTTTTAGGGCATGTCATGCCCTAGGTCACTTCTATAATTCTAGGTCATTTGTCCTAAGTTACTTTAAAATGTTCTAGGAACTTAACATGTCCTAGGTCCTTTTAATATTCTAGATAATTTGTTCATAGGTAACTTATAAATGTTCTAGGTCCTTACACATGCCTAGTTTCCTTTTAATGTTCTAGGTTAATTGTCATCGGTCACTTTAAAATGTTCTAGGTTCTTACACATATCCTAAGCCACATTTAAATGTTTTAGGTCATTTATTTGAGGTTACTTTTAATGTTCAAGATCAATGTCTTAGGTTACTTTAAAATGTTCTAAGTCTATGCATATGTCCTTCGTCACTTTTAGTGTTCTAGGTTCTTTCGATATGTTTTAGGTCATTGGATTTGCTTTAGGTATACGATGACCTGGGACATATAAAGTACCCTATGACCCAGTAAAAATTAAGGAACCTAGTACGTTTCAAACATGTGCTTTGGTCCCAGGACAATACATATGTTTGAGGGAAGAGAGGGAATTCTAGGTCATCTTCCGCCAAGAACAAATGCGAATACCTATAACATATTAAAAGATCATGGGACATTCTTTCACCTAGCATAAAACAAAGAACCCAATTCACTTGCTCTAGGTCCTAGGCTAAAGATAACGAATCATTTATTTTTTGGCTATGTGAAGGAATATCCCAGGATCTCTTAATATATTATAGGTAATAGCATTCGCTCCAAGTGCAAGATGACCTGGAATTCCCTCTCCTACCGCGAACATATGTAATATTCTGGGACCTTGTACCAAGGTAACGTGAACTAAAACACATGCGAATACCCAGGACAAACAACAGTAGCACAAGTTCGAAATCTAGTAGGTTCCTTATTCTATTCTAGGAGAAGGAATTTATTTTCATCGAATTTTCTTTAGGTGTATGATGACATGGGACATATGAAGTAACCTATGGCCTAGCAGAAATTAAGGACCCAGTACATTTCGAACGTGTGCTTTGGTCCCAGGACAATACATATGTTCGAGGGAGGAGAGGGAATTCCATGTCATCTTCCTCTAAGAACAAATGTGAATATTTATAACATATTAAAAGATCATGGGACATTCTTTCACCTAGCATAAAACAAAAAACCCAATACACTTACTCTAGGTCCTAGGCCAAATGTAACAATTTATTTTTTGGCTATGTGAAGGAATGTCTCAGGATCTTTTAATATGTTTTAGGTAATCGCATTCGCTCTAGGTACGAGATGACCTAGAATTTCCTCTCCTATCGCGAACATATGTATTATCCTAACACCCTGTACTTGGTTAATGTAAACTAAAACAAATGCAAATACCCAAGACAAACAGCAGTAGCACAAGTTCGAAATCTACCGAGTTCCTTATTCTATTCTAGGAGAAGGAATTTATTTTCCTAAGTTCTTTTAATATGTTCTACGTCATCATATTTGCTCTAGGTGTACGATGACCTGAGACATATGAAGTAACCTATGACCTAGTAGAAATTAAGGACCCCGATACATTTCCAACATATGCTTTGGTCCCAGGAAAATACATATGTTTGAGGGAGGAGAGGGAATTCCAAGTCATCTTCTGCTAAGAACAAATGCAAATATATATAACATATTAAAAGATCTTGGGACATTCCTTCACCTAGCACAAAACAAAGAACCCGATACACTTGCTATAGGTCCTAGGCCAAATGTAACGAGTTATTTATTTTTAGCCATGTGAAGGAATGTCTTAAGATCTTTTAATATATTCTAGGTAATTGCATTCGCTCCAGGTGTAAGATGACCTAGAATTCCTCTCCTATCATAAACATATGTATTATCCTAGGACCTTGTACTTGGATAACGTGAAGTAGAACACATGCGAAACCTATGGCAAAAAATAATAGCATACATTTGAAATCTATCGGGTTCCTTATTGTGTTTTAGGAGAAGGAATTTATTTTCCTATGTTCTTTTAATATGTTCTAGGTCATCGGATTTGCTTTAGGTGTACAATGACCTGGGACATATGAAGTAACCTATAACCTAGCAGAAAATAAGGACCCCGTACATTTCGAACGTGTGCTTTAGTCCTAGGACAATACATATGTTCGAAATAGGAGAGGGAACTCCAGATCATCTTCCACAAGAACAAATGCAAATACCTATAACATATTAAAAGAACCTCAAACATTCCTTCACTTAGCACAAAATAAAGAACCTGGTACACTTTTCTAGGTTCTAGGCTAAATGCAATGGGTTATTTATTTTTTGCTATGTGAAGGAATGTCCCAGGATCTTTTAATAAGTTCTAGTTATTCACATTTGCTCCAGGTGCAAGATGACCTGAAACTCCCTCTCCTATCTCAAACATATGTATTATCCTAGGACCAGGTACCTGGGTAACATGAACTAGAACACATGCGAATACCTAAGACAAATAGTAGTGGCACATGTTCGAAATGCATTGGGTTACTTATTTTGTTCCAGGCAACATAATTTCCTAGTCTCTTTTATTATGTTCTTGGTACTCATATTTGTTATAGGTCCCGGACATATATGTTAATTGGGACATTTTGAACGTATAACATAGGAAGACATGATACCTAGAAGAAATAGAATAACCTTGAACATCCACAATGACCAAAAAGATGTGGTAACCTAGATTTTTCAAAAGGACTTGGAACATTCTGCAACCTAGATGATAGGATGACTTGATACCTCGAAGAAATGGACCAACCTATAACACTAATGAGGAATAAGAACAAATGGCAACCTAGAACTTTCGAAAGCACATTGGACATTTTTTCGACCTGGTACATTCTGAAGCTTATAACATAGGAAGACCTAATACCTTTGAATAAATGGACCAACCTGGAACATTCACAATGACCTAGAACATGTGGCAACCAATAACTTTTCAAAGGACTTGGGACATTTTAAAACCTAAAAATTACAAAACTTGAACTTGCAACATTTATGAGGACCTAGAAATTTTGAAAGGACCTAGGACAATATGTCGACTTAGGACATTATGGAAACTATAACGTCAGAAGACCTAATATAGAACAAATGGACAAACCTGAAACATTTACAAGGACCTAGAACATGTGGTGACCTAGAACTTTCTAAAGGAGCTGAGACAATTTGTCGATCTAGGAGAAGCTTGAAACTAGAATGTAAGAAGACGTGATACTTAGAACAAATGGACAAACCCGGAACATTGAGGAGGACCTAGAACATGTGGCAACCTAGAGCTTTCTAAAGGACTTAAGACAATATGTCAACCAGGGACATTCTAGAAACTAGACCGCGAGTAGACCTAATACTTAGAACAAATGGACAATCCTGAAACATTTACAAGGACCTATAACATGTGACATCCTAGAACTTTCGATAAGACTTGGGATAATATATCGACTTGGGACATCCTTGAAACTAGAACGCAAGAAGACGTGATACCTAAAACGAATGGACAAACCTACAACCTTTACGATGACTTAGAACATGTGGAAACCCAGTACTTTCGAAAGGACCTGGGACAAATATGTCTACTGTGACATTTTGGAAAATACATTGTAAGAAGACCTGATACCTAGAGCAAATGGAGAGACCTAGAACTTTTGCGAGGACCAAATACATATGTCAAGTTTTGAAAGGACATGGGATAAATATCTTCTTGGGTAAAATGGACCGACATGAAACATTGACGCGAACCTAGAACTTTTGAAAGACCTAGGACATTTACAACCCTTGAACATATGAGTCCAGATAGATTGATACAAAGACTTGGAACCTATAACATATGGCAACTTAGAGCATTTACAAAAATGATGACTAGGGACATTTACAAAAGCCACATAACATTATAAACATAGAACATTTATCCATCAAGCAATTGTAAGCAAACATATAAGATTGCTTGCCTGGAGTGCCACAAAACAGAGTACTTCACAAATGGTGTTGGATTGAATGTTTCATAAAAACGATGGATGAGCATAAATGGATTTGGTTTTCTCTCCTTCCCTCCAGCCAGGAATCTGTACGTGATAAAAATGATATTGAAGTGAATGTCGCTGAAATGTAGTTTGTTTTCTCGTCATTCCCTTCACTTATATAACATAAAAACAGTCTACCTAGCAATTGATGTCAAACCCAACCTCCAGTCAACTTTACAAAAAATTATGTTTAGAGAAACTTCTTTAATAGATCAGTTAACTCGATAAATTACAACAAACTACAAACTACTTACATCAGACGATTCCAATACCTTAAGTATCAATAATATGATGTTGCTTTCCTCATTTACCCTTTACAGACAATGTGGTGGATCAGCCTCATCTTCGAAAATTTGATTTGAAAATCCAATAGAGGGTGTTGTCATGGTCCAAACGAAGGTGCTGTCATGGTCCAATGTATAGATTTCAGAACCTCATGAAATCATCCTTTGCACCTGGGGAACATATAAATACATATATAAATAAAACTTTAATTTCGATTCCAGATGAAAAACAAATTACGTAGTAGTGTAATAAAAAATATAGTAACAAGACAAGAAGACAACTAAGTCTATTGTGATGTTCAGTGTTGCTCTCTTCATTTTATCCTATGTGGAGGAATATCCTGGAATATGTTAAAATGTTCTAGGTTAATGGAGTTCTAGGTTCGTATGATTATGTTCCAAGTTTGACTATTCGTCCTAGGTTAATACATGTTCTAGGTTTTTATAATTTGTTCTAAGTGTGTTTATTTGTTATAGGGTTCTTTGTTTGTTTTCTTTCCTATGTCTAGTTAGATCTTCTAGGTCTGGTGTTCTTGGAATGATGTCCTAGGCGGAGGAATGACCCATGTTATGTCAAAATGTTCTAGGTATTTGCATTTGTTCTAGATTATTGGATTCCTGGGTTCGTATGGTTATGTTCAGAGTATTTGTCCTAGGTTCCTGGATGCTATAGGTTTGTATATTTATTCTAATTGTCCTTGTTTGTTTTAGGTGTGCTTGTTTGTTCAAGGTTGTTTGTTTATTTTCTTTTCCTACATCTGATTAGATCTTCCAAGTTAAGTGTTCTAGGAAAGATGTCCTAGGTTCTTTATTTTGTCCTAGGTATATGAATAGACTAGGTTATATTAATATGTTGTAGGTATTCGCATTTGTTTTAGGTGTGTTTGTTTGTTTTCTTTCCTACATCTAATTACATCTTCAAAGTCTGGTGTTCTAATAACAAACATTATACATTAAAGTGCCATTACATGGAACAGATGTGCTCACCTATGAGAACAACATGGGTTGGTTATGTCTGCATATCAATCCGTCTAGTTTCATTTATTTTGACCCCGACCTGGCTACCTGCAAAGAAAAATTTAGGTTCGTTATTATTTATTTGCTCCACGTCTTTTATGTTATAAAAATATACCACAATGCAAGAGATCCCACAAACAATTGTATGACTAATGAAAATTTATGACACAACATGGGATATTGATAAGGTGTACCAATTGTTGCTTAAGGCAACATATAGGTCCGTGTACTGGCGATGAATATCTTGTGAAGACATGTCCATGTAATTTCTTTCATCCAGCATCTGGTTGCTCCAATCCCCTTAACATGATTTGTAATCCTATCCTTCCTCATCTTCATGCACACCAACCTGCAAACTCTATACCCTTAATGTATTGGAGGTGGCTATATCTGGACATATATTCGGACAAGTTTTCTTACTATGTCCTGTTCCATGACAATTACCGCACTTTCTTGGGCCGCTAGGTGGCTTCTTTCTCTTTGCTATTGTTTACCTCTGTTGCTTGAGAGGATCCTTGATTTTCGCTTCAAAGTTCATGCTATCATCTTTAGATACATCCTCCGCCATAGATAACCCCTCTACTTTGGCTAGTATTCATGTCACCTCTTGTGACACTTTGTTATAGGATTCGGTCGTTTGACTAGCCCAAAATCACAGTTGATTGTAGGTATTTGTCAATGCTCCATACCTGGTTCTCCAGTCCATGCCCGTTTGTTGATCATTAGCTGATGAGCTATTATGGATGTACAACTCTCTTGCCCTCTTAGTCCACCTGTTCATAATTAGGTTAATAGGTATTTCAACGTATTTTTAACCTTTGCAATGTGAATTGCATGACAACAGGGGATGCCATTTGTCTCAAATTCCAAGCACGAGCATCGTATGAACAATTCATGTGTTTTATAGACCATGTGCTCTACGTTTGTCTCATCTCCATATTGTTGCACTGCATATTGTCTAAAACCAATGCCATTGATATTGCCAACAACATACCAAAGTCCTTTATGGATTTGGACACTAATCTTGTTAAACGAAGCACATGTAACCACCTTGGCAACATGTAACTCAATTTTCCTTAAAACAGACCCGAATGGTGGTTCTTTGTGCCTGCTTTCATATTCGGCTGTGGTCTCTTTGTGTCGAATGCTTTAGATCGCTTTATTTAAACTTTCTACAAATTGGTATAGTCTGAAACCTTTCTGCATATGTCTTTTAATGAGTGATTAAGTGATTCACACCGTTGTGTAGTTTGCATCCCTCCCCAAAATCTCCCATGAAGATAGGCTTCGGCCTAAGAATGGTGACTTGTGTATGTCGCTTCTATCCTTGCATTGTCGTGGAGACTGTGCTTAGAAACCGTGTCTGCCCATTTCTTCTCCCATTCTACAATCGACATCGGCTCATACAAACTTACCCGAAAGTCCGTAAGAAACTTCATGTTCTTGAGGTTCATTTGACAATTACGTTCTAGATGCTATGCGCACAACCTATATCTTGCATTAGGCCAAACATTTGTGATGGCAGCATGTATGGCTCTTGCACCATCAGTTACAACTGATACTGGATGTTTCCTTCCCATTCCATCGATGAAGTTTTAGAGCACCCAATAGTAGGCATCCATTGTCTCCTTTGTCAAGAGTGCTGAACCAAATATGCATGTCTGATGGTGGTTATTGAACCCAATAATGACTACAAATGGCATGTTGTAAACATTAGTCTTGTACGTGGAGTTAAAAGCAATAACATCTCTAAAGCACTAGTAAGCCACTCGCCCCTTGGAGTTAACCACAACAACCCTGCCAATCCCTCTTCCTCTAATGGCATTGATAGGAAAAAGCGGGGTCTTCTTTAGCTCTTATAGTCATATATGCAATCAATGCCATCGCATCACCACCTTGCTCCTTTTTCTGCTGCTCAACTTTGATGTAGTTATGCAAATCCTTTTCGGTGAATCCAACATTGTTAAATCCACCTGATATATCGACAACATGCTCGATTATTTGTTTGGGCTTGGTTCCAGATTCTTGAAGAGTGTTTATACGTGCCCCTTCAGGTCTTGAAATTTCCCTATTTTCCTTAAGAAAAAACGAGTGCTTTGGTGGCACAAGTTTGTATGTGTGCTCTATGACCATATCCTTCACTCTCCATATGTTATCACTCTCTAACAGAATTCTAAAAGTCGCCAAACAGTTTGTTCATGTAACAGAGCATCTATGCACTAAGCTATTTTCTATAGAACCACTTTTTGTTGTCCCTACCCTACTACACACCTAATGCTACATGGTCACACTTCCGTCACTTACTCTACGTTGAGCTTCTCTTTTTATATCAAATCCCATTTATATAGCATACATTATGTAGAAGTCCTTTGCTTCACTATGCGAAGAAAACTCGAATGATCGAATATCATCTGCAGTTAAAAATCTATAGGTATTGACATCTGCACCACTAAAAGTTGGTTGTTCGTTACTAATAAATGCAGTCTCCTCATTACTTTCCCTAGTGTTTTGATTGATACCCCTACACTGACTACTTCTACTATCTACAATAGCCTTCCCCTTTGAAAAATTCATGGACTCCATTATATCTATAGTCAACAAGAAAAAGCATGGTATTGTTAAAAAAATCATAAACACTCGATAATAATACATTAGCATAGACATACAAAGACCTGCAAACCTAGAACCAATGAAATAGCCCGAACATAAGAAGACTTGGATACATAGAACAAATGAACCAACTTGGAACATTTACTATGACTTAGAACATATGAGACATTCTGGAAACTAAAATAGAAGAAGACCAGATACCTGGAACATTTACGATGACCAATAACATATGAGACATTCTGGAAAATAAAATAGAAGAAGACCAGATACCTAGAACAAATGGACCAACCTGAAACATTTACGCTGACCTAAAACATATGGGAAACTACACCTTTCAAGGCACTTGGGACAATATGCTGACCTGAGACATTCAAGAACTTAGAACATAAGACCTAGATACCTAGAACAAATGAACCAACCTGGAACATTTACTATGATCTAAAACATATGAGACACATGAAACTAAAACAGAAGAAGACCAGATATCTAGAACAGATGGACCAACATGGATTATTTACGTGGACCTAGAACATAAGGCAACATACGTCTTTCCAAAGGACCTAGGACAATATGTTAACCTGGGACACATAGAAGACCTTATACCAAGAACAAACAAACCTATCTGGACCAATTACTAATGACCTGAGAGAATCATTCAAGGGCATAGAACATAAGAAGACCTAGGTAGCTAGAACCAATGAACTAACCTCGAACATTTACTATGACTTAGAATATATGAGACATTCATGAAACTAAAACAGAAGAAGACTAGATACCTAAAACAAATGGACCAACATGGATTATTTACGTGGACCTAGAACATAAGGCAACAAACGCCTTTCTAAAGGACTTGGGACAAATATATCGACCTGGGACATTCTAGAACCCAAAACATAGAAGACCTTATACCAAGGATAAACGAACCAACTTGGAACATTTAATTTGACCTAGAACACATGAGACATTTTGGAAAATAAAACAATAAAAGACCAGATACCTAGAAAAAATGGACCAACCTGAAATATTTACGTGGACATAGAACATATGGCAACCTAGGACATTCAGGAACTTAGAATAGAGAAAGACCTAGATACTAAAAACAAAGGAATCAATCTAGAACATTTACAGTAACCTATAACATATGACAACCTGTAACTTTCTGAAGGACTCGGGACATATATGTCCACCTAGGACATTCTGGAACCCAGAACATAGAAGACCTTATACCAAGACCAAACGAACCAACCTGGAACAATTTATTGAGGACTTAGGACAAACAGGAACTTAGAACATAAAAAGACCTACATACCTAGAAACAATGAACCAACATGGAACATTAACTATGACCTAGAACATATGAGACATTCTAGAAAATAAAAACAAAAAAAGACCAAGTATGAAATAACCTAATTTATTTAATAATTTAATTTTCATGTAAATATAATATTAGTTCTAAATATTAAGTTTGAAGTGAATTTGATATATGAAAACGAATGTGTAGAAATAGATTTGATATACAATGTGTAAGTTTATGTTAGTAAAAAAAGTGTGTTAGTAGCATGTTATGAATTAATACTATATTTATTAATTTAAATTATTGATGTATGTGTATATGTGTGATGAGATTAATGCTATTGTTTTATGTATATTAATGTGTGTATAGTATAATTAATGTTTGTGTCTTTTATGAATTAATATGTATGTGTTATGTTTAAAATTATCAAAACAACTATTGAAATGCCTAAAAATTGTTAGCAGAATTTTTAGTATAATTTAAGCCCATTTTCAAGCTCATTTTAAGTCCAAATTAACCCCAAATTAAGCCAACAAAGCCTAACCCATTATGTATCCAAAATTCAATATTTAGGATAAATATGAGCCCATAATTTGATCAAAAAGACCCTCTTTTGGAAACTTAAAAATTTCATGCGAAAATTCACTTTTCTTTTCTTTCTTTTGTTCTTCTTTCTTCAAACAATATACTCCAAACCCTTGGTAAGAACAAGCTCTTAGATTCAAATATTTTTTCCAAGCCAAAGCTTCTTCATGTAAGTTAATGTAAGTTATAAGTTCTTTGTTTGTTCTTTCTTTTGATATATATATATAGAGAGAGAGAGTTCATGTTAGTATGAGTTTTAATGTCAAATGAGTTTGAATGGTTTTATGTACTAATAAATGCTGGGTTATGTTTTGATATTATGTAAACTTGTTATATGTGTTATGGAAGTAGTGAGAAGTGTTGGTAAAGATTGAAGTTGATTTTGAGTAGTTAAGTTTAACTTAAAGAGTAGAGATAATTTGAAATGAATGAAGTAGTTTGATGTGTCAAAATGATGTTCAATGTTGCTAGGAGTAATTAATGTAGATAGAAGATAGTATATAAAGTTAGATATGTGTTTGAAGAACGATTAAAAGTACCTTAGGTTACAATTTCGCAAAGTGCAAAACAAAGGATGCAAAAACTTTTCGAACAGGTCTGTTTTTGCATTTACGCCGGCATCTAGTACTTCAATGCCGCCGACGTAGAGGTGGTGTTGAATGTGATCGGAATCGATTTTTCTAATGTTGCTTGTAACGCCGCCAGCACTAGTGAAAAAATTGGCTAGCGTTCATTTTTTTCAAATCTTATGCCAGATTGGGCTTCAACACCACTAGCCTTTAATCGGTGTTGAATGCGAACAGACTAATTTTCTTAATGCCAGCCTTAACGCCGCTAGAGTATGATTCCAATGCTGCCGGCGTTCAGCTCAAATTTGCGATTGTAAGTTGCCCGCGTATCCCCTGAGTTTTCACAATTTCAATCTTCTTCAATTGTCCTTCTTTGCTTCATATAACGTCTTGTAATGAATCTATAAGTTATATAAACATGTTTTATGTATGAATTAAGTGTTAAAGCTATAAGTTAGGTTCATTGAATCTCCTTGTATAGTTAACTTAGAATTTGTGTTGTATGTATGTTCTACATTCGATTATTGATTTGTTTTGATATTTCTTATTTTAGTTGAAGGTTCTTCAGTTGATTCCCCTTTGAGTGGATATAGTGATACCCTATTGGGTACAGGTACGCAGTAGCTTGCTTGTTGTATGCTAAGAATATGCATTACTAAATTTGACTTAATTCAATTCGACTTAATACTTTGATGAACTGGATGTCTATTACGTTGTTTAATCTAGTTCGAGGAGCAGCAAACCTGTCATAATGCAATGACATGTTAGTTATGTGCTTTAACCTAAGTCATGATGCAATGACTTTACCATGGTGCAATGGTACGCTATGATGCAATAGCGATTCGTTTATGGTTAAGCGGATAGCTGATGGGGAGAATAGTATCTGAGTAACTTTTGCTTAAACTTAGGGGGAAATGCCATGGTTTAGTTCAAAGTTTATGGGGACTTATGAACTAGATTCATGTTGTAGTCTGAGTTTAAGTAGAGTCGAGCAACGGCTTTGGAGCCCTAAATATAGCTATTTCTTTATGGAATAGATATAGAAGATATAAGTATTCTGACTATTTATATCAACCCCCTGAGCAGCTGCTGTTACTCAGGATCCATAAATTTCAAGAGTGTGATTCCGAGGTTTGAATACCCTACTATTGTTTTGTTAAAAGAATACTTAGCAAGATAATGACTTAATCATTGATGCATTTCATTAGAACTAAGTTCGCTTGACAATTCATTTTTGTATTTGTTATTGCGTATTGGGCCTTTGGCTCACTTTTACTGCATTGCAAGTATTGAAAATGATTTGTATGATGATTTGGGAAACAAGTCAGAATTTGAGAGGTTCATGGACAAGTGGGACGAGTAGGACTCGAATGCCCTTGGTTTTTGGGAGAAGCTTTTGTTTAAAACATATTTCTTTATATATGAGGCTTGTGAAATAAGCCTAAGTTGTAAAAGACTTTAAAGTCTCTTTAGTTTATTTTTTTATACCAAGAATAACTTGTAATTTTGTAGTGTCTTATATTGACACTAATCTTTGTGCATATAATGTATATATACATGGATTGCTTTTGTTATCAATCTTCTTTTATTTAAAAATTGTTTATGAAGTTTTGATAGATTTAATCAAATAATTACCATAAACTGTTAGTTTTAAGACAACCTTACATATAATATATATATATATATTATATATGTGGTTGGGGACTCGGTACACTAAATCTTGGGATTTAGTGGGCCGGGTCTTTACAAGGTACTTGGAGCAAATGGAATAACCTGTAATATTTACATGGACCTAGAACATATCACAACCTGGGACATTCAGGAACTTAGAATAAAAGAAGACTTGGATACTAAGAACAAATTAACTAACTTAGAACATTTACTATGACCTAGGACATATGACAACCTACAACTTTCTAAAGGACCGGGGACATATATGTCCACCTGGGATATTTTGGAACCCAGAACATAGAAAACCTCATACCAAGAACAAAAAAACAGGCTTGGAATAACTACTGAGGACCTGGGACAAACAGGAACTTAGAACATAAGAAGACTTGGATACCTAGAAATAATGAACCAACCTAGAACATTAATTATGACCTAGAACATATGAGACATTCTAGAAAATAAAACAAAAAAAGACTAGGTACTAAGAACAAATGAACCAACTTGGAACATTTACTATGACCTAAAACATATGACAACCTACAACTTTCTAAAGGACCTGGGGCATATATGTCGACCTAAGACATTCTGGAGCACATAACGTAGAAAGACCTTATTCCTAGAACAAATGAACCAACCTAATGAATGAGCAGTAATGGATTTGGTTTTCCCTCATTCCCTTCCAACAGTCTATATGTAATAAAAATAATATTGGAGTGACAACTCCTTGAAATGGATTTAGTTTTCTATCATTCACTATACCTATATAACGCCAGAATAGTCCACCCAACAATCAATGTCATAGAAATGATGTTTAAGTGAACACCTTCCATTCATTAACAAGTCAAACCCAAACGCCATTCAACTTTACAAAAAATTACAGCAAGTTACAACATCTTTTTTAATACATCAAACAATTCCATAAATTATAGCAAATTACAAACTAGTTACATCAGACAATTGGAATACATAAAGTGTGCTAGACTGTGAAAATTTCAATAATCTGATGTTGTTGTCAAGGTCCAACATATAGATTTCAAATCCTCATGAAATGATCCTTTGCACCTGAGGAACATATAAATGCATAAATAAATTAGAGGATAAACATTAGGATTGCTTCTAGTGTCCCTGTTGACACGTCCCAACTCAGAACTTGATGATGTCAATATATATGTAGTTAAAGAGCAAGAACCTGGGGTGAAACTGTAACTTAAGATTATGCACTTCTCTCTGTCCCACTATTTATTACTCTCCAAAATTCGAGCATGAGTTGTTAAATCCTACAAAACCAAGCTCAAGTAACAACAAATTATGTAAACTTGACATTTTATAATCAAACATAAAGTAGGAGAATTAGAATACTTCATACCTGTAGTGACAACTAAGCTTATTTGATTGTGTATTGATCCATCTCAGTAGCTCTAAGTCATTCAAGAATTGTCTTCCAAGAAGAGAACTTGGAAGATTAATCGATTAGTGTGTTCCTAGCAAGGGTGGCATAGCAATACACCGAATTTGCTTAATCTATGGGGTTATTTGGATGGCTATAAATACCCAACAATCTATGACCAAGCATATACTATAGAGATGAACTTCTTCAATATATTCTTCGGCATGATATAAGTCAACCGCGTCTCTTTCATCATGAGTAGAGGAGTTAGATATTGCATAAGCCAGGGTCATCACAAATCATAGTCTCATAGAAGCAAAAAGACATAATAAAGTTTTCTCACAATAAGAGGTAAAATACTGAGGGAATTAGATTGAATTCCTACCTATATGTCCTCTGAATTGACATATTGCCCTAACATGCCAGTCGATTTTGGATTCGAATGCAGCTTTGCTCATATGGACTTATGGTAGTCATAATCACCTCATCACCATGTTCCATGGAAATCAGTGGTGTGTGATATGATTATTGTATGTTGAGTTCCTTAATTAGCTCAAAAAAGTAAATAGGTTCTGTGATAATGAATTCAAATACATGTAGCATGTAAGTACCATGTGGAACGTAGCAAAAACAAAACATGCTTGTTTCTCAATTTCCATAAATTATTATCGTTATTGAAAAGGTAGGGTAACCTCAACACCCAATATAATATCACGAATCTCAGATTGTGCCAAAGTTGAGGAATTCACATTGTTCACTTTGCATATTTAAAAAGAATGGGATCTCTTTAAAGCAATTGCAATTAGCGAACAAGTGTATAAGGATTAATGCATAAGTAGAAGATATAAAAATGTAATCCAAGACACCTATCGTCGTGTCAAATAACAATAGTAGTAGCAGCAACTATAACATGATTTTGGTGATGATGATCATAGCATCACGAATAAAATAGGTGACAAAAACGAGAGTTCAAACATACTCTACATGAAAGCAATATTTCCAAGCGATCATTGCTTGTGAAGGTGTGTTGTAGCCTTTGCTATGATCTCCTCCTTCAACTTGTTTCCACCTCATAACAATAAGGATGCCAACATTCTCCATCTGTGGTGATATGAAGCCACATGTATGAAGTAAGCAGACTCCACCATGAATACGGATATGATAAATTAACACATCTAAAGACATTATGTTAATGTACATGATGGACATACTAAGCTGGATAGATCTTGCTTAAAATCCGATGCTTCCATGAACCTCATCACATACTCCCGCAATTGTTACTACATATCATGTGAACATAAGCTTAAGAATACTAAATATAATGCATGCAAAGGGATTTATTAACTGAGTTGCTGTAAACCCTTCAATTTCTAGGATAAAGTTGGAACAAACACTAATCTTAGTCAAACCGGAGTTACAGAAATCAACTATGATCAAGATAATCTAGCAGTTTCAACTCGGCAATCCCATGCTCTATACCTGAGAATAATAGAAATAAGTTAATGATGGATTATAGTTAGGAATAATATAAGATAACTTAAAAAGATCAGTTTTGTCAAAATTCGATTTGTTTCGAACTCGAACGGGATCAGTTTTCAAAAAACGTGCCCCGGTAGTAAAAATATTCTAATAACACCAAAAGACTCATAATCATACAAGGATGTCAAAAATATCAGTTTTATAATTTTTCAGTAACTAAAAATATCAAATGTAGCTCGTTTATACGTATTTTTATTATTACCGGTATTTTATTTGTCTAGGCTACTATTCATAGTAATATTTCTACTATTCATTACCATTTCACTATCTCTACTTTTTCTTACAACCTACTTCTTACACTTTTATATTTTCAATACAACTCTATTCACATCATACCTTACGAATTATTACTTTTCATTACAAAAATACAAAATAAAACAAATCAAATCCCCCTTTTTCCCTTCATGGCCGACGCTACCCCCTCTCTTTCTTCTCTAATATTTTTCTTTTTTAATTTATTTTATTACATCTAATTTTCACTCAAAAACTTTATAATACCGCTTTCCTCCTTCACACTTTACACATACTTCTCAAATCTTAAAAACTCTACCAAATTTTCCTCTCAACTTCTCTCTCTAACAATTCTCTCTCAAACACTCTCTACCATTTACTGTTCTTCAAGAAAAATAACAATCACACAACCCATTTGTCTCTTTTCAAATCCTCCATTACACCTTACGTAAAATTCCTACAAAAATTTCTTTGCCATGTCATGTAACGTAACATGACCATAGTGTGTGTTTTATAAACATACAAGTAGTATGAAAGCAACACTATGTTTATGTTTTGTTCTAATTCATGAACAAATCTCGTTTTATAATTGTGTTGTATTATTATTATTATTATTATTATTATTATTATTATTATTATTTGTTATTATTATTCTAATCTAACTCCTATATGTTAATATATATATATATATATTTCCTAGAGCATATGAGCTCACTAACATAACATTTATTTATTTATTTATGCATTACAATTTATTTATTAGCTTATTTCATGCTATTAAATTAAGATTAGTCATTCTAGTCTTAAACTTGTCCTTATCAAGTCAAAACGATTTTCTTCTCTTTCTTTTCTTTTCTTTTTTAGGATTTGTCTATAATTTAAGTCCAGGAAGCTTTGATATAAATCTAAGACTCCCATGACTTTCCTTATTTTATTTTCTTGCTTTTCTTTACGGGACTAGTCCATTCTTAGTCCGATAAGACTTCCCAATACTTAACCATATTATTATGTTTATTTGCTTATTATATTTCTTTCTGTCTTATTATGTATTATTCTTACCCTTTTTCATTGCTACATAATCATATTCATGCATGATTAGAATGTTGTTATCTTAATAAAAATAAAAATGAGTTCTTTCGTTAATAAAGAAAAGTAAACTAAATTTCTTATTGCTTAACAAAGGATTTTCAACAAAAGACCTAAGTATTGTTTTTAATAAATTGTTTCAAAAGGTTAGACAAGCTAATAATAAATTTTAAAGTATTAGTAATGAAGATTTTTTCAAATAATAAAAGGAACTCATTTCTTTTATAAATCGGAACTAAATACTTCATAAAAATATAATTTTTAGCATTAAACTTAAAATTTTAACTCAATCATATCTTTTATAAAACTCAAATAGGTTCATCATAGGTTTTGAAAATCACTAACTAAATAAGCTTCTACAAGACTTAATTTTATTGTTATTCCATTTTCAAAGTTAAAATGGAATTTTTGCTAAGTTCTAATGTTGATAATTCTATATTATGAAAGCTTTTCTTATAAACTTATCTAAAAGGATTATGCCACCACTTGATAAATATTAAGAATAAAACAAGTTTTTCAAATTCAGATAAAATCAATCAACTGTTTAGAAACCAACTTAAAGAAATGAAATTTGCCAAGAAAGTGAAGTTTTAAAAGGGTAACTTATTTTCTAAAGAAGTAGAATATAAAAACGAGAGCAAAACATACATTTAACACAACTCCAAATATTAGACAACACCAACAACTTAAGAAAAATTTGAAAACCTTATTTTTCAATCACTAGAAATAAAATTGGTAGATAACTCTAAGGACTAAATTTGTGAAAATTAATTTACCTTTGAAGAGTTAGGAAATAAAAATATAAAAGGAAAACATTTATTTATAATAACCCGAAATTTGTAATTTCTTTCAAACCACTTAAAGGGAAAATTTTCAAAGTCCAATTTTTCAAAACTATAAGACAAGTCGTTTTACAAAAAATAATTGTTGAAACAATACCAATAGAATCATGCATAAAATATGAGTCTATTTCTGTATCAAAAGGATTTTTCCAACCATATACATACCTATATTTTTGTTTAAGGATTTTTGGGTAAAAAAAGTTTAGAAAATCATATTTTAAGGGCTGAGAATTTCATAACTATTCTGTACCATGATTTTTTAGAACCCGAATGGCTTTTTATGACAAAAGTAAACTCAAAATGGATAAATCTTTTCAAGTAGATAGAAAATGATATATAATATGCGAAATTCTGAGTTAAAATGAGCAAGTTATGGCCATTTTAAGTTGGAATTTCATCTATCCGAATTTTAACATAAATACTAGAATAGAATTAGAAAGTTCAAGTAGAATTTCCATGAAATACTCATTATGGTATTTCTTTCATTTAGGTAATGAAGCTTGGGAGGATCCGTACTCAGAGGACTATTAGGAGTAAAGAATATATGGCAAGGATGGCCGAGTGAGTTTGTCTCCTACTTTTACGTACTTGTTTGTACTTGCAGTTAGATGTAGTAGAAGTAGGAAAAAGACGAAAATGGAATGTACATGATAATATTGGTTGAAAGTATATTAAGCATATCGAGATATGAATTGTTGTTAACTAAATTGTGTTTTGCTATCATAATGGAGTGTCTGCGAATTCTATGATCGCCTTTAAATTACCATGATCACATATTAGGAGTTATATTAATTGATTCATCTATATCACGTAGTTAGTCTCATTTCATTAGCTATTATTCTCGATGGGACAATAAAATAGTAGTAGGGTTCAGGGGAACCCATAAGTTTGTAAAGATGGGCGAATAGGAATCCGAAAGAACTATATAAGGATGGGTGACTAGGAGCCCGAAAGAACTCTTTCAGGATGGAGCAAGTAGGAGCGTAAAACAAACTACATCATCGGATTTCAAAGAGGGTTTTAAAGAGCTTAAAACTCCTAACCTCGAATGGAGGGGTAAATCCATTCAAACATATGATTTCTGGTAGATCATATGTATTGCTTGCTCACTTGCTTAGTGCATTTCATATACTTGTTTAATAACTTGTTTGAATTTATTAATACGAGTACGTTAATCTAGGAATATTCTCACTAAGCTAGTTGAGCTTACACCCCAATAGACTTTTGTTGACACATGATCGATAGCTCTTTTGCCAAGGACTTCATATACCCAAGTTGAATTATGTTTTGGGAAGCTTTTAGGGGAAATCATTTGAAGATCTTAGAATATATTTCCTTTAAAATCTTTTGGTTCTAGTATTGCTTCTATATGTGAAAGACTAACTTGATATTTTGTTCTTTGGAGATTTATCGGGATAATGCCTTAAGATGATGTAAGCATCACATTCTTGTAATATTGAAGTTAGATATTTATCTAGATTTCTTGTACTGTATATTTACTATATCGAACTACACATCCCTACCGGAGTCTCCTATTGTTGTGATAAACGCCTTACATATGGTGTTTGTAACGCCCTAAATAAACCATTACAATCCGCCGCGTGTCCTCTTGAAATAGAACACGCTGAGGCTCTAATATCCACAAATTTTTCAAACATCACTTGTAAACACAGCGATAGGATATCTCATAGGATATTCAAAACAACCTGTATAATCTAGAACACAAGTAACTTCATAACATTTCGGTTTAATCAAGCAAGCATCCTAGTTGGCATATCCACAAGCCAACAATCCAACATAACAACTGAAATTGTCTACAAAAGAAAAACTTTCATTACAACTTAGTCTTTCAACAATAAATGATCTAAACACTGTTCATAAAACATAATAATAAGCCAAATACAGCAAAATCAAGTCTTCAACATAACTAGGAAATTCTTTTCTCCCAACATCTTATAATCAAAAGTCTAACTCTCAGCTGAGTAGTCTGGTCCACTATTGCGATCCCCCTTATCAAAGATCATATCATAACCTGAAGGATCATATACAATGTCTTCATTACCTGTACCTGAAATTTTAAAAAGTGAGCTGTGAAGCCCAGTACGATAACTCCAATCCTTAAAAACAAATGTAAATGCACACGCAATATATATATATATATATATATATATATCAAATGCACTAAATCTAATGCAAGCAATCATTTTGTTATCTATTTATATTCTGCAAATCAACATAGTTTAGAACTATGTATACTCTAGTCCCGAACTTAAAGTAACTCAAACTCCTCTTTAAAAAAAAAAAAACCAACTCTTTGAAAATAAAATAATTATATACATATATGGATGAGTGGGTACTCCCCAAACACCCCGTTTCCCCCTAGTTCTACCGAAATCATATCAAGGCACGAGTCCACTAGGGACAACTTCACACCAAGATCATCAGCGTGCCTCACCAGTATCACTGTTTGCCAGGTCTTTACTGGTTAAAACTAAGCACAACCAAACAGAAAATTATTAAGTCGAATATAATTAGGTTTATTATGAATTCTGTTCCTCCAACCAGTCAAATAATACTAAACTTATAAGCAAAAACGACAAGCAGAGATTGATCGTACCTTTCTTAATTTCAGGACACAACACAAATCCTCAATTCGATATCAACAACAACAAAGACAACCTGAACTCCTCAAACTCCTATATCAACACCAACAATAATTCCACAAACTCCAAAAATCCTGTTACAACATAGATATATACATCAATAGATAAAAACACATTCAATATATCCTAATAGACATGAATTCTCCAAAAACCCTAACTTGATAAGAAATCTCCGATATCCACACTGTCTACTCCGATCAAACTCTACAAATATCCTCAAGAACAATAAGAACCGCACAAAACTCCACAAATATTGAATATTTAACCAAAACCCTATATTTGCATAACATAAAGAACGTATAAGGATCATCTAATCATAAATTGATTAAAACCATTATCGAAGAGATACAACTCACAATTTAGATCATCAAGAACCTAAACTACATCTACTAAATTCGGATCTCCCAAAGCTAGGGTTTCCTTCATAAAAACAACCACAAAGTCCTTAGAACTTGCATGAAATTCACATAAATCTTGTATGAGAACATTATACTTACTTTTTTAAATCGTAAAACCTACTCCTTATCCAACCGAGAAAGATTAAACCCGAGATCTTAATCCTTCCTACGTTTTTCTTTAAAAACACAACAAAACCCTAAGAAATCATGCATAAATCCGTAGAAAAACATGTTGTAGATGGATTAGGATCACTCACCTTTGATCAAACTCACCTTAGGATGAAGATTTCACAAAGAATTACAACTTCTCTCTCTTATGAAGGAAAAAGGATGAAATAATTTTTGTTCAAAAACCCTTGGACGAACGCGTATTTATAAAATGTGCACATACGCTGGCAAATTTAATTCCTACGCCAGTGGCGTAGAATCCCCAGGGGCAGCGTTCGTCATGTAACAAAATCCTTGCATTGTTCCGAACATCAAACTCCAGCAAAACCTAACTCAACGTCGACGGCGTTCGACTTCGGTGTTAAACAATAACGCTTCTGATCCAACTTCAACGCCGGCAAAAACACACACATACATACTTCGGCATTCACTCCAGCGTTAAAGAATTTGATACTGTACACAACTTATGCTGCCTCTACGCCGGCGGCATTCCCTTTCTAGATGCCGGCGTTGCATCTATAAAAAATTGCAGAAGTTCCAAATTTTCACAATTCTTTCCCAAAGCAAAATTAACCAAACTTAACTTTTTTGTGGCTTTGATGTAAGCTTATATATATACCGTAACCTATTTATCTCCATTTTATCTTATTTTTCTATGTGTTACATCTCTCCCCTCCTTAAAAGAACTTTCGTCCTTGAAAGTTTACCTGGATTAAAGGAAAAGCTCGAGGTATCTGGATCTCATGTCTTCCTCCAACTCCCACGTGGCTTCACGCTCGGTTTGATTTGTCTGTTGTACTCTTACATATCTGATCACTTTGCTCCTCAAAGTCTATTCTTTAGTATCCAAAATCTTTACCGGCTTTTTAACCGTTGTAAGATTCGGTTGTACTTCAAGTGGTTCAAGAGCTATTATCTCATATGGATCTTTGACATATTTCTTGAGCATGGATATGTGGAACACATTATGTACCCTCCAAATTAGGCGGTAAAGCCAATCTGTAAGCCATGTCGCCTATTCTCTTTAGGATCTCATATGGTCTCACATATTGAGGATTTAACTTTCCTCTTAATCCAAATCTGACAACTCCTTTTGTTGGCGATATCTTTAGCAAAACATGCTCACCCACTTGAAATTCCAAGGGTCTTCTTTGTTTATCTGCATAGCTCTTTTGTTAACTCTGAGCAGCTTGTAGTCTTTGTCTAATCAAACTAACCTTGTCAATTGCACCTTGAACCAATTCTGGTCCCAATAGCTGTCTTTCCCCCACTTCATCCCAATGAATAGGTGATCTACATTTCTTACCATAAAGCGCTTCATAAGGAGGCATGCCAATTGACGCTTGATAACTGTTTTTATAAGAAAATTCCATTAATGGCAAATGCTCATCCTAACTTCCGTTGAAATCTAACACTCATGCCCTCAACATATCCTCTAATGTTTGGATGGTCCTTTCTGTTTGCTTGTCTATTTGTGGATGATAATCAATACTGAAGACAACCTTTGTACCTAAAGCTCGATGTAGACTTTTCCAGAATCTCCCCACAAATCTGGTATCCCTATTTGATACGATAGTTACCGGCAACCCATATAGTCTTACAATCTCCTTAATATACAATTGTGCCAAACGCTCTAACTTATACCCGGCCTTAATAGGTATAAAGTGAGCTACTTTTGTAAGATGATCCATAATGACCTAAATTGAATCAAACTTATCTCTTGTCTTGGGTAATGTGAAAACAAAGTCCATCGTAATATGTTCCCACTTCCACTGTGGTATAGGCAATGGTTTTAACTCATCTGCCGGTTTCCTGTGTTCAATATTTATCATCTAACATGTGTGGCACGTGGATACATATTCTGCTATCTCCTTTTTCATATTATTCCACCAATACAACTTCTTTAGTCCTGGTGCATTTTGTTTCCTCTAGGATGAATGGAATAACTAGAGTAATGTGCTTCCTTTAACAATTCCTTTTTAAGGTCTCCTTGAATTGGCACACATAATCTACCTTTGTATCTAATAATACCGTCATCATCTAAATAAAACTTTGGCACTCGGCCATATCCATTCTTCTCTTTATATCCAGGATACTCTGATCATCAGTTTGAGCTATCTTGATTATGTCCACAAGAGTAGGCTGAATTCTCATGTTAGCCAAACGTTCACCTACTTGTCTCGTGACTATCTCCAACTCAAACTTCCTCATATCATCAAGCAAACGACGTTCAGTCGTAATCAAGGCCGTAAGATTTTCTACTCTCTTTCTACTCAAAGCATCAGCCACAACATTTGCATTTCCTAGATGATATTAAATATCAATGTCGTAGTCCTTTATCAGCTCTAACCATCTTTGCTATCTCATATTTAACTCTCTTTATGTAAAGATATACTTTAAACTTTTGTGGTCAGTATATACTTTGCACCTTTCCCCTTATAGGTAGTGTCTCCATAGTTTCAATGCATATATAACCGCTGCTAGTTTCAGGTCATGAGTAGGATAATTCCTCTTATAGGACTTTAATTATCTAGAAGCGTATGCAATTACTCTACCCCCTTACATTAGCATACATCCTAATCCCCCTGAATAGAGGCATGTTGTATATTGCATACTCCTCACCACTCACACGTAAGGCTAGTACTGGAGCTGACACTAACTTGTCTTTCAACAACTAGAAACTGGTTTCAAACTTGTTGCTCCACTCAAACTTTACACTCTTTCGTGTCAACCTGGTCAACAGACTGGCAATCTTAGAAAAATCTTCTACAAATTGCCTATAGTACCCTGCCATTCCCAAAAAACTTCTAATCTCTGATACCATCTTGGGTCTTAGCCATTCAACCACTGCTTTGACTTTCTCAAGATCAACTAATATCCCCCTACCATTTACCACATGCCCTAAGAAAGATACTTGTTCCAACCAAAATTCACATTTGGACAATTTAGCATACAGCTTCTCCTCCTTTAATCTGTTTAAAACCAACCTCAAATGTTCTTCATGCTCCTCTTTATTCCTTGATTACACTAACACATCATCAATGAATACCACAACAAACATATCAAGATACTTTCTGAAAACCTGATTCACCAAGTCCATAAACACTGCTGGTGCGTTGGTAAGTCCAAAAGGCATAACTACGAACTCGTAATGTCCATACCTTGTCCTGAAAGCAGTCTTCTAAATATCTTTGGCTTTCACTCTCAACTGATGATATCCAGATCTCAAGTCTATCTTTGAGAACACTGAAGCTCCTGCCAACTGATTAAACAGATCATCAATTCTTGGCAATGGATACTTGTTCTTCACTGTCACCTGATTCAATTCTCTATAGTCAATACATAATCTCATGCTCCCATCTTTCTTCTTAACAAACATAACTGAAGCTCCCCAGGGTGAAACACTGAGTCTAATGAATTTCTTCTTCAATAGTTCGTCTAAGTGCACTTTAAGTTCTGTCAGTTTTGTAGGGGCCATTCTATAAAGCGTCTTTGATATCGATGCAGTACCAGGTAACAAATCAATTCCGAACTCCACTTCTCTCATAGGAGGTATTCTAGGCAAATCTTTTGGAAAAACTTCTTGAAACTCACATACTAAAAGAATATTAGACAAAACTAATTCCTTCTTATCCTCTTTCACCATAGAAGCTAAAACCGATCTCCCCCATAATTCATAGGTAGGTAGAACTGGAGGTCGCTGCACTACCAGCTTATAAGCAAACTAGTCTCCATCAGGTAAACTGAATTCCACAACTAAATTGTGGCAATCAATGACCATATGGTACTTTGCCAAATAATCAACTCCCAAAATCACATCAAAATCTAACATGTCTAATACAATCAAATCCATAAGTAGATGTCTACCCTCTATTTCAATATCCACATCCCTACATACTCTATTCAACACAGATCCACATCCTAAAGGTGTACTAACAGATACATAATTAGACATGTGTTCAATAGATAAACCGCATACATCCACAAACGATTGAGAAACACAAGAAAAGTTAGCACCAGTATCGAACAATATGAATGCACTATGCTAACGTATAGGAAACATACCCGCAATAGTGTCAACATTGGATGTCTCACTATGCTGAAGATCGTATACCTTTGCTAGTGCTCATTGTCCTTGGCCAGAATAAACTCTGCCAAACTGCCCTCCTTTGCAATCTACTGCTTGGTGTCCTCTCTATCCACACTTAAAGCAGAAAACCTGTGGAAGGACTCCATCTGTACAAACACTGCTCTTGTGTCTAAGCTTCCTACAAGAAAAAACAAGCATTTTCCACCCACTTACAATCCTTCAAGTCATGTGGCCCAAGGCATCTAGGGCACCTCTTGTCAAAATTTTGCACTACTAACATAAAAGTCTGAGTAACAGGTCTCTTGCCTTTGTCTTGTGACAAAACATTAGTTACTGGTCTCTTGCCTAAGAAGATTTGATTTCTTTGAGGTTCTTTGCTCTTAATCCTGCTCAGGCCATGTTCCACTTTCTTAGCCTTATTCACAACTGCTAAATAGTTACTCAAATCCATCAAATTGACCTGATACTGGATCTCAGGCTCCAATCCAGTAATGAACCTGCTAACTTTGGCATCCTCACTCTCCTTTAACGCATCAGGTAGAAACCTCATCAGCCTGTGCAGTTCAGCCTCATATTCCTCTGCTGACAATTTCCCATGCTATAGAGTATAATATTCCTGGAGCATTCTCTGTTTGACACTATCTGGAAAGAACTCTCTAAAGAAAGCTTGCTGAAAATCTTGCCATCTCACCCCTCCTGCCATGTGTTTTTCATGCTCAACCACTAGTTATTGGCTCTTCCAGTCAATAAATAAGAGGCATAATCAACCCTCTTATTCTCTAGAATGTCCAGAGCAGAAAAAGTCTTCTTGACTCTCCATCCATAACTGTGCCTCTAAGGGTTTTCCCGGTACTGGCTCAAACTTAGACACCAGATCCACAAACTTGTTCATGCTAAGAACATCTGCATGTCTAGCCCCATTACCTCCATTCCCATTCAGCTTTTGTGTCTCCTGTCTCCTGTCTCCAAGCTTCAGCATTCGTTGGACCATTTGCATGTCCCCCCTCATATCTTGCTGTTATTGATCAACTACTCCCAACAAAGCATTCACAGCTTGCATAAGCTGTGCAACATCAACTGGAACCTACTGTCCTACAGGTGGCAGTGGTGGTAAATTCTCATTCTGAGTTTACTGCTCCTCTTGCCTATTGTCCACTTCCTCCTCTCCCCTCTACAGGAACCCACTTCAGCTGTTCTTCCTCTAGGAGGCATTCTACACTAACAAAACACACCAAGATCAGACAAGATATCCAACTTAAGATCAAAACTCAAAATTTATCCGACAACAACAACTTAACTAAACAACAAACTTATTCTACCCCACTCTAAAGCTCACTGTCCCAAGGAGTCAATTTCTTAAATCTAAAAGATTCAAACCTAAAGCTCTGATACCAAATAATCTGTAACGCCCTAAAATAAAGCATTACAACCCACCACGTGTGCTCTCTTGAAATAGAACACGCTAAGGCTCTAATATCCACAAATTTTTCAAATATCACCTGTAAACACACATATAAGATATCTCATAGAATATTCAAAACAACCTGTATAATCTAGAACACAAGTAACTTCATAACATTTCTGTTTAATCAAGCAAACATCCCAGTTGGCATATCCACAAGCCAACAATCCAACATAACAACTGAAATTGTCTACAAAAGAAAAACTTTCATTTACAACTTAGTCTTTCAACAACAAATGATCTAAACACTGTTCATAAAACATAATAATAAGCCAAATACAGCAAAATCAAGTCTTCAACATAACTAATTCTTTTCTCCCAACATCCTATAATCAAAAGTCTAACTCTCAGCTGTGTAGTCTGGTCTACTATTGCCATCCCCCTGATCAAAGATCATATCATAACCTGAAAGATCATACACAATGTCTTCATCACATGTACCTGAAATTTTAAAAAGTGAGCTGCGAAGCCCAGTACGATAACTCCAATCCTTAAAAGCAAATGTAAATGCACACGCAACAGATATATATATCAAATGCACTAAATCTAATGCAAGCAATCATTTTGTTATCTATTTATATTCTGCAAATCAACGCAATTCAGAACTATGTATACTCTAGTCCCGAACTGAAAGTAACTCAGACTCCTCTTAAAAAACAACCAACTCTTTGAAAATAAAATAATTATATACATATATGGATGAGTGGATAATCCCCAAACATCCCGTTTCCCCCTAGTTCGACCAGAATCATATCAAGGCACGAGTCCACTCGGACAACCTCACACCAAGATCATCAAGGTGCCTCACTAGTATCACCGTCTGCCAGGTCTTTACTGGTCAAAGCTAAGCACAATCAAACAAACAATTATTAAGTCGAATATAATTAGGTTTATTATGAAATTATGTCCTACAACCAGTCAAGCAATACTAAACTTACAAGCAAAAAGAACAAGCTGAGATTGATCGTACCTTCTCAATTTCAAGAACACAACTCAAATCCTCAAATCCGATACTAACAACAACAACAAAGACAACCTGAACTCCACAAACTCCTATATCAACGCCAACAACAATTCCACAAACTCCAAATATCCTGTTACAACATAGATATATACATCAATCGATAAAAACACATTATCAATATATCCTAATAGACATGAATTCTCCAAAAACCCTAACCTGATAAGAAATCTCCGATATCTACACTGTCTACTCCGATCAAACTCTATAAATATCCTCAAGAACAATAAGGAACCGCACAAAACTCCACAAATACTGAATATTTAATTGAAACTCTAGATTTGCATAACATAAAGAACGTATAAGGATCATCTAATCATACATTGATTAAAACCATTATAGAGGACATACAACTCACCGATTTAGATCATCAAGAACCCAAACTACATCTACCAAATTCGGATCTCACCTAAAGCTAAGGTTTCCTTCATGAAAACAATCACAAAGTCCTTAAAACTTGCATGAAATTCGCATAAATCTTGTATGAGAACATTATACTTACTTGTTTAAATCACAAACTCACTCCTTATCCAACCGAGAAAGATTAAACCCGAGATCTTAATCCTTCCCACGTTTTCCTTTAAAAACACAACAAAACCCTAAGAAATCATGCATAAATCTGTAAAAAACATGTTGTAGATGGATTAGGATCACTCACCTTTGATTAAACTCACCTTAGGATGAAGATTTCACAAAGAATAACCAAACTTCTCTCTCTCTCATGAAGGAAAAAGGACGAAATAATTTTTGTTGGAAAATCCTCGGATGAACGCATCTATTTATAAAATGTGCACATATGCTGACAAATTTAATTCCTACGCCGATGGCGTAGAATCCCCAGGAGGCGGTGTTGGTCGTGCAACAAAATCCTTGCGTCGTTTCGAACATCAAACACTGGTAAAACCTAATTCAACGCCGGTAGTGTTTGACTCCGGCATTAAACAATAACGCTTCTGATCCAACTTCAACGCCGGCAAAAACACACACACATACTTCGGCATTCACTCCGGTGTTAAATAATTCGATACTATACACAACCTACGCTGCCTCTACGCGAGCGGCATTTCCTTTCCTGATGCCGGTGTTGCATCTGTCGAAAATTGCAAAAGTTCCAAATTTTCACAATTCTTTCCCAAATCAAAATTAACCAAACTTAGCTTGTTTTGTGGCTTTGATGTAAGCTTATATATATACCGTGACCTATTTATCTCCATTTTATCTTATTTTTCTTTGTGTTACAGTGTTGAAGCTTGCAAATGACTTCAAAAAGTCATTCTTAAATTTTAATACCGTATGTGACGGACTGCCACATATAGGGTACCCTTTGGGGTATGACATTTGCAGACATATAAGTCGTTGTGGGCTACTTGGTCTGGAACATAGCTTGGGCAAACAAACTCTCACTGGTTGATGGTCTCATTCCATGTATCCCCTCGAGCAAATGGGCCACTAGAGGTCCATTTTTCAAAGAGTTTGTTTAGGTTTCCAAGCTGCAAAGATCAGTTGAGAGCAATATCAACAATGTTTATCCATAATGCAATGACATAACTCAAAGATAGACTTAAAGATCAAATGGCTCACTATGTTGCGAAGTTCTCTCTCTCTGGTTGATTTCTTCCATATGGCGGGATGCATTATGTCGAAGATGAGGACACACCGTTGATGTAAGCACAACACCACTTCTAGCCAGTGGTTCTCATCCACATTAACTGGGATTAAAATCTAAGAAAATATAACATGTGTGAGAAGATACAAAAGTAATGGTAATTGCTTTCACTTGTGTGTAATAGTAAAAAAGGTTTCTAACCTACCTCATGGCACTTGTCCATATTAGCCATAAACCTACCACTATAAGCCATCAGACACGATGAGAACCCACCACCTGACTGTGCAATTTGCTACATAAATGAAGTCGATTGAATAAGGGGATAGTCACAAAATGTAATGAACATAGAAGGAAGATTGCATGGATGGTCAATTATGTTCTCACCGATGCAAGCTGGGGCAAGAACCACCTTTGCTAGAAATGATCTAATACATTCACCATACACGTCGGTTTAAATGCAAATACATCGATAACCTAGACATCACAAATAGGTTAGAACCCATCAGTAAAGTAGGTACACAAGTAAAAGGAATGAAAATGGTCACATTGGGTAATACTCACACTCCCATTTATCCAGCCATCCAGCTTAAAGCACCTTAAGTCACACCAAGGTAGTTGCAAGAATTCCATATCCACGAGTGTTTCACTGGCAACAAAAAACATGTGAAACCAGCCATGTGATAACCATAATAGTTTAAAAACAAACATACAATATCACTTGCATGGTATATAATAAATGAAATCGAATGAATAATCCAAAAGAATGGAGCTGGCATCAATCAACCCAAAACATATTAATATACCTGGGTTATTCGACGACTTAGGGCAAGTAAATAAACCTATGATAACTTGAATCCACACCTGATACTAATAAAAAAAATAGAACATATGGCTTCAGTAGAGACCTGGCACTGCCAACACAGAACATATTAATACACCTGGGACATTCGATGACCTAGGGCAAGTAAATAAACCTAGGACAACTTGAATCCACATCTGGCACTAATAAATAAAATAGAACATATGGCTTTAGTATAGACCTGGCACTAACAACCTAGAACATATTAATATACCTAGGACAATTGACAACCTAGGGCAAGTAAATAAACCTGGGACAAGTTGATTCTACACCTAGCACTAATCAATAAAATAAAACATATGGCTTGAATATAGACTTGGCACTGACAACCTAGAACATATTAATACACTTGGGACGTTCGATGGCCTAGGGCAAGTAAATAAACCAAGGACAACTAGAATCCACACCTGACACTAATCAATAAAATAGAACATATGGCTTGTGTCACGCCCCGAAGGGTATCCTAAACGTGGCAGTCTGCCGTACACAATATTAAAGCCTAGGAATGACCGCCTTAGTCATGTGAAGGCTTCCATACTATGTACAAGTCATCTAACACATAGAGGAGACACATTGGAGAGAGACATTTTATATTGATACAACTTGAGTAACAATGTAAAGGAAATACAATTCACTATACTTCAGATACAAATCACTATACTTCAAATACAAATCACTATACTTCAAATACAATTTCATCAAAAGATTTCACTACATAAAACTATTACAAGGCAAATCATAAAACCTAGCTAATAACTTCAAGCATTCTTATATCTTGCCGGAATCCCGAAGTCATTCTCGGCTCCAACTATCTCGGTCCCCACTTAGCATTCTTGAGATAACCTGTTTATTTAAACATCTATTGGGGTATAAGCTACACTAGCTTAATGAGAGTTCTCTTAATTTCGTACCATGACAAGCAAGTTATAATCATCCATATGCTATACATGAACAAACACATGAGCGAACAAACACATGAGCAAACAATACATAAGACCATCCGGAAATCTTATGTTGAATGGATTTATGCTCTCCATTTGGGGTTAGGTGTTTCAGGCCCATACGACCATCATTTAAATACTTCTCACTTCTTATTATGGTTGATACAGGTGCCCATCCACCACGTTCAAATTTTTATTGTGGTTTATACAGGTGCCCACCCGAACATTTTCAATCCCAGCCCATACGCCAACAATTGAGTTTACAGGCCCCTCGTTGCCCAAATTATTATGCCTTCTTCCGACAAAGGTATAATAACTTATGTAATGTGACTCACTACGTGATATGCATGTATAGTTTATTCATATAATCGTGGCATATTAATTATGTAGGTTAAGAGCGATCATAGAGAATTTCAGACAATTCAAGTCTATGCTAACTCATACAATGATTTTACAACAAGTTTCACCTTGATATACTTATCATTCATTCAACCAAGTTTATACCACAACTCATCACAACTTTATCTTTTCCTAATTCTAGTGCAACTAGCTATAAGCACAAGCAAGGTAACAAAATAAGAGGAAAACTCACTCGGCCATTGGATCACCGGTCTCTTAGTAAAAGTAATCCGGTAGTAGGAAATCATCGATTTCCGGATCACCTAAAAAGGAAGAAATACTCTAATAAGTATTTCAACTCAAACTAATCCAAACGATTTTATACAAACTATCAAATTCGTAATTCTCGTCCAAGCGGGAGTTCCAACTTAAAATGGCCATATCTTGGTCATTTTAACTCGGAATTTTGCAAATTATATATCGATTTCTATCTACTTCGAAAGATCTACCAATTATAATATTATTTTCAAGTTTTGAAAATATTTAGGCCATGAAACAAAGGGATCAGATCTGATCAGAAATAGTTTCCAATTCCGAAAAATAGTTTTGTAAATGTTTGTAACGTTCCTACTATATAGATTAACTATATATGCAATATTGATGATTTCATATCATGAATGGCATGTTATGAGCTTGATGTATGCATGCTTTTGACAATATTTACTAAAAGGAATTTTTTTTTGGAAACTTTTTATTTGTAAAACTCCATGGCTATTTACTTTTAAGAAAACTAGTTTCCTAACTTTGATCATTTCCATTTGTTTTGGATTTATTTCTTAAGAAAATATAATTATCTTTGTTAAAATTTAGTCTTCATTATAGCTATTACTTATGACCTTCATTTCTATATAAAAATTTTCATTTTGCACTTTGTAAACATGTTTTCAAGTAGGGTTGATTCCAAAATCCGAATTTTGTAAAATTAGTTTTGGAGTAATTCCTTTAAGTAAAAATCATTTGATACTTAGAAAATTAAGGCTCAATCATACATAGCCACTAAGGACTTCATTTCTTTGATGAAAATTCTAATTTGAGTTTGAAAAATATGGGTTTTCATGCCATTACTCCATTATTACGAATTTCTTAAAAATGACAACAATTCAATTTTTCCTACTTTGTTTCTACAATGCATCATGCATATATGTATTACCTATATGTATACATATAATACCAAGAATTCTTTTTGAAAACTTTTACTTTGCAAAACTTTGAATTATACTAGACTTAAGAAAAATAGTTTTTCTTCTTGTAAAATCATACTTTCTTTTATCAAAACTCAACCTTGATGATCTATATAACCATCACCTTCATTATTTCAATAAAAACTTTCATTTTGGGGTTAGAAAGTAGATGTTTAAATAGGTGGTTTGCCTAAGTACGAATTTTACAAAATTTTGAAGAATGAAAACATTGTTTATCTTATTCTTGGAAACCATTTGTTGTTCTAAGGTTATATTTTGATAAACCTCTCTTATCCTTGTCAAAACTTGGTCTTTGTTACATATATTCCCTAGACTTCCATTTTCCTATAAAAATTATCATTTTGGCATTTGAAAATGAGTGTTTAAATAGTGGCTATTTTCAAATCCGAATTTTAAGAAATTCATTTGAGCTTGTTTTCTTTGTAAAACTCATTTAGTCTTTCAAAAACCATTTCCTAATCAAACCTACCCCTTAAGGCTTCCATTTCCTTAATAAAAATCTTGTTTTGAAGTTGAAAAATAGGTTTTTAAAATTGGTCTTTGTTGAGATCCGAATTTACAAAATTTATTTTTGGACATATCTTTTGATAAAATCTATCTAAACTTATGAAAATCCATTCCTTACATATCCTATCTTAAGAGCTTTCCATATCTTGAATAAAAACTTCATTTTTGAGTTGGAAAACATGTTTTTAAAATATGCCTTGGCCAAAATCCGAAAATGAGATTTTTATTTTGAAAATAACTTTTGAAAATCACCTTTGATTCTTGTAAAAAGAAGTCTTGATGATATACATATATTAAGCCTTCATTATTTCAAGTAAAAATTTCATTTTGACATTTGGAAAGTGGTTTTTAAATAGGGGTCTTGCCAAAATACGAATTTCACTATTTTTGTTTGAGTTCAAAACCAAGATCTACACTTAATATGAACATAAACATAAAAGAAATCCATGGTAGTAAACTATAAACTCATAGATCTAAACTTTACTCATCAAAATCATTCATTTATGTTATCTATACCCTAAGCCCTTCATTTTAAATGAAAAATACACATTTTGAAGTTGAAAAATAACTTTTCTAAATATGGTTCCTTTTTCATCCGAATTTTCAAAAATGATTTTTGTTGAAAATAAAATAGATCTTGAGCTTTCTAAAACTTTCCTACTATCATCATGCTACTACAAGTTGTTTATGAACACAAAACAAAAGTCTAATGCATTTATGAACCCAAAACACTAGATCTAGTTTACTATACTAGTTATAAATGCATGAACACTAAGATAGTTATGTGGATGATGAATATATGCATAAATCATTAGCAATAACAAAAATAATAACTCAAATAACAAGATCTAAGGCATAAACGAAAATCAAAGCTACTAAAAGTTAGATCTACAAAATATAACTACTTTAACAAGAAAATAAGAATGATACAAGATAATAATCATAGAGAAGAGGAGTGTTTCATTTTGGCATCATCATCCTTAGCTTTTAAGCTTATGGAATGTCATTTGATGCATGAAACTCTCACTATACTTTACCTATATCACCTATGGAAGCTTTAAAAGAAAGTTTACTTAAAAATCTTCAAGAAATATGTGTGGAGCTCCAATAAAGAATAGGGGCAGCAAGGTTCCTTGTAAGAACAAGAGAGAAAGAAGAAAGAAAGAGAGGAAAAAGAGAGGAAAAGAGAGAGTAAATGAGATGGGTTTCAAAGGAATGAAAGGAAGTAAATGAAATGCATTAAATGGAGAGAGGAGTGTATTAATTGAGAGAAAAAAATAAAACAAAGGCAGCAATTGGGAGGGTGCTGCACGCTAATTGCAAGGAGAGAGAGGGAGGGAATTTGGTTTGTCTTTGACTTGGAATTGTAATGTAATTAATGATATGTGTAGCTTCTTGAAGAAGGATTTGAAAAAGGGTTATTTTAATTAATTTTATGGTATTTCAAGAGACAAAAGGGCAGCAAAAAGGAGTCAAAATCTGCCATGAAGTGATATAATGAAGTGTAAAAAGATTGAAGAAAAAAAAGTGATATGTGAAAGGTGTACTTAAAAGTATGGGTTGTAAGAGTACTTTCTTAATAAAATAATAAAATAAAAATAGAAAATTTATTACAAATATTTGTAGCATATTTTTCATAATAAAAATAACATAATTAATTAATTTATTTTAGTGAATTATCAAATAAGTTACCGGTATGATCAAAATACGAAATATGGGCTATAAATGATATTTTTATAACCCAAAAAATTCTAAAAAATTACTTTATGAAAATAAAAATATTTTTCAAATATTTTCAATTATTAAATTAATTTATTTTATTTTTATATCGGTCTTAAACAGAATTGATCCCGTAAAAGCCCGAAACGAACTAATTTTTAGAAAAACAAAATTTTTTTAATATATATAATATTTATCTAAAGTTATAAAGGTTTATAAGAATAATAAAATCGTGTAATGAAATGGAAGTGAATAGTGCAAAAGACTGATTAATTACCATAGTAATGAAATACGAATAAAATTGTAAAATCAGATATTTCTAGTTATCAAAAAATTATGAAACTTATATTTTTGAAATCCTTATGAAAACACGAGTCTAACGGTATTAATGGTATATTTTTTATATCTCGACCCCGGGACACGCTTTTCGAAGTCTGTATCCGAAAGGTTCAAAATAGGTAAAAATTTACCAATCTGATATTTTTAAGCGATCTTATTTTACTACGAGTTATTCTCCACACTTAAACTACACCTCGCCTCTAGGGTTAAGGCGCGAGATTGCCGACTTAAACTACTATATTCCACTTAGGGTTTCCGGGTGATTTCAGGTTTAGATCTTTGCAAATTTGGAAACTGATATTTTATGTTTATACAACATATTTAATTTGAGAAATTTATTTTAAATTTTATTTTTGTAAGTATTTAATATCTCTTAACATTTTCAAAATTCTTGGATTGAGTTTTATTTCCGAAGGTTAATCATTATTTACTTTTTAATAATTTGTTTTTGGCTTTATATTACCCGATTTTATAAGTCGGAGTTGAATATGAAATTTGTCATATGTAGTGGTCTTGGATTTTGAAGTATGTTGAGTTCTTATTTTATTTTTAAGGATTCGTATTTTCCTCAAGATTAAGAAGTTTCTGGATTCGTTTCAGGATTTAGGACTTGTCGAAGCTCGGTTTTAATTTGGAGTGATTTTTAGGTTTATTTTCGAAGTTCATCTTGGAATTATTTACTGAAATTTTCCGGGGCTTACAGCTTGAATATAGACCTAGCACTGACAACCTAGAACATATTAATACACCTGGGACATTCGAAGACCTAAGGCAAGTAAATAAACTTGGGACAACTTGAATCTACACCTAGCACTAATCAACCTAGATCATATGACTACACCTGGGACATAATGAATGAGAAAGGACATTACAATAATAATGTTACCTTCTTAAGAGGCTGGTGTACGGTGCATAGTTGACAATGGCTATCTCCTCTAGATTCAACATGGGGAATGGAGGATGAACCTCGCCTTTCAGAAAATTTTCCCTGACAAACTATATGAAAACAACATCAATAATCAATAGCATACATGTTAAATCCATTAGTAGAAGACCAAGCGATGATTCACTAAAGAAACATACCCTCAGATACTGAGTTACGAGCCATTTTCTTACTGGCGGTGACTCTAATGAAGTGGGGGCTTTCAATGGTTGAGAATTTTTGGTGATGGAGCCTCATTTTTTCCTACGTCCCTTTGTGCATGGGTCTGTAAATAGTGACTTCAGGTAGTAGCTAACCTAACACTCGATGGTTTTTCGTGTAAACTTAACTACTAATGGTTTTTGAATAATAGTGATCCTGATTGTTTTGTATCCTATAATGAATGTGATTCAATATTATACTTGGAACATTTGACAATCACAGGAGATGAATATTCAAAGAACATAACCTTGTTGACTGAGGGGGAGGCGAAATTTGACGTGGTTGCTTGGGGGAAGGGAGGTAGGTATCGCATAAGCTTCATAAAACTATCATTTTCATCGTTGGACACCAATGCCCTACGTGGAAGTTGTGGGACACAAAACCTTCTAAGCGCTTCTGCTAAGTAGGTGTGGATATTCTTGTGAAGTGTTTTAGAGAAAATCTTCGAGAACAAAGAGGAGTTGTTGATCAACTCATTGAACTCTGATTGTATGTCAGGAAATTTGTCTTGCGCGTATAAAATGTTAAAATTGCAACAACTAGATTTGATCAAAACCCTTCGAATGAACAAGGTAAGGAAAAAAAAGGAAAAAAAAAACAACATTTTCATGGTATCTCGTTTGTGTATTTTCTTTTTTTTTTTTTGTTGGAGTAAGGTCTTACAAGCTACAACTTTGGGTGTAGATTTGCAGTAAAAGGAAGATGAAGAGTGTTCCTCCATTGACGTGACGGAGGCAATTTATATCTAGTGAAAATGGGTTCCATTTAATGGGATGAGACATCTGAAAAAAATAAAATGGGTTTAATGAACCTACCACTTCACTGAGGAAAAAACAAATGCCTAGAACAAATTATATATACTTAGCACATTCTTACCCCTAGAACAAAAAAACTAGCCTAGGACAAATATATCAACCTAGTACATCTGAAAAAATGAAAAAGGTTTAATGGACCTACCACTTTCACCCAGGACAAAAACAAATGTCTGGAACAAATTATATATACTTAGGACATTCTTATCCTCAGAACAAAAAAAATAAATAAATAACTAGCTTGAGACAAATATATGAACCTATTACATAAAAAAAAAAGGATTAATGAACCTACTACTTTCACTCGAGACAAAAACAAATGCCTAGAACAAATTATATATACCTAGGACATTCTTATCCCTAGAACAAAAAAAAAAAAAAAAAGCCTGAGACAAATAATAAACTTAGTACATCCGAAAAAAAAAAGGTTTAATGAACCTACTTATTTCACTCGGCACAAAAAAAAAAAAAAAAAACGCCTAGAACAAATTATATATACCTAGGATATCTTATCCTTAGAACAAAAAAAATAGCCTGGGACAAAAAATGAAAATAAACCAAGTAAATGTCATAACTACACTGACCCAGAACATATTTATGGACCTAAAACAAGACATTTGACCAAGTGAAAATGCCATTATGTAGGGAAAAAAA